>JANVCJ010014120.1:0-14262 GCA_026413505.1 Epizoanthus ramosus | reverse complement strand
TCACAGGCACCTCAAATTTCAAGTGAAACAATGTAAACAAAAAACTAAAGGAATTTAGGCGAGTTAAAATGCCTGGTAAAACACAGCCAATAAGAACAAAATAAGAACATTTTGAGCCTGAAATTGTCAAAAAAATAAGAACATTGAGCCTGAACACATTTTTACTGATTCTTATAAAAAAAAAAAGTGTACTACAGAATGGCATACTTCTTAATTAAGTAGTGTGTTCTAGATTGCTCCTGGAAAGACATAAACCTCCCCTTGGATGGCGTATATGTATATAAATTACTATAAAAATAGTTTGAATTGTATAAAGCTAAAAGCTCTGCTGATCAATAGCCAAAACCAGATTATCAAAAGGTTAGCAATTTACAATTAGCACCTCGCCGCGTCCGATTTAATTCCATTAACAAAAGATTGTTTTTAGCTTCTTTCGATTGACAACTTAATCAGGAGAAGTAATAGGATCATATAAGTACTTAAGTGTTACCCTTTACAGTCTCAAGTTTAATTAGTACACAGAGACTTGCGAGAATGAATACGGATTGAACGGATTATCTGGCAAAGTTGGGCTAATCGGGCAGATGACCTGCACTTAGCTTGAAATGATAAGTGGCCAAGATGTTTGCCTAACTAGTAGATAAATATGTATAAAGAATCCCGTGTATAGCGAACTACATTTGAAAAGAAAGCTAAGAAGTTGATACAATGATAGAACCTTTCTTTCACTAACGTTTCTGACCATGTACTCATTGTGATCGTCCTAGAATATAAACAATTTATTGTAACACACTAACAGGGAGTAAGGATTTAATACATGTTAAATCAGTGTTGTACCGAACTGGTTAGATAATTAAAGAGAACGTTTAAACGCAATTAAAATGTTCGTAGCTGTGATAAAATAGCAGTTTTTAAAAAAGGTTTACGTAAGTAGAATAGAATGCAATCTTGAAAACATATATCAGCACGCGATTTCCCATTTTGAACTTGAACTATAATATTTATAAATACATAATACCACTCAGTAAGAAACTGAAACAGTCTTGAAGTGTTCATTTATGTGTGTAATTGTGCTTTCAGAATTTACTGAAATTTATTAGAATATGTTCAATTTAGTTTGGTGTAATGGCCAATCGTTTTTTTTCTAAAATTTCACACGATGCACGAGCGTTTAAGTTGTAACTGTGAATTAAGCTTTATAGCGCAGTATCAAAACGCGTTAATTTAAGAAACGCTGAAACGGTAAATCACACTGGTGCGTTAATTACTTGAGTTGAAACATTAATTCATCTTCAAAATCTCTTTGTTCTGGAAAGCTGAGCCCTGATGAACTCTGATTATATCCAATCCTGCAATCGCTATTTATCAGGATTTCAGAAAATGTATACTTTTACTGCGATTAATTGAAATCCTCGTGTGCTATGCGAGCAAAAGTCAAATATACCCGTAGCAAAATGTGTCAAGTTTTCCTTGTCAAGTCTCCTTGATTAAAAATAGTCACTGCTCGAGTGTACGGTTCAACAAGGAAAACATGACAAAGAACTGGGAAATCCATTTGATTTTGTTGTCCTCCAATATACAAAACTGAAAAGGAAGACTGACTTATTCGTTCACACAAGCAAATGTTCAAAATAAAAGTTGCCAAGGACAACTGTCAAGGAAAACTTGCTCGTGTATAAATGGGGCTTCATAAGGTAAGATATATATACTATTATAAAATAGTAGTTTTAATGTTTACCTATTTCATAAGAATATAAAAGAATAAAACCCTGCTCTACAGTACAGATTGGAAACATTGTGCAGTTCAGAATTTGTGTTTAGGTGTGTATACAATTCAATTTTTCCATCTTTATTACTTTTTACTCCCCCCGCCTAGATTAGCTTTAGCTACTTGCGGGTGGGAACTATTGCTGTAATCAGTTCTGTATATTATTAATAAATAATTGAAATGGTAAAAAAAAATACATATTCTAAAGATTATTCGTGACAACGAAGAAAGCGCAATCGCGTCAAACATGTAAACCATTTAATTTTTTAAGATGTAAATATTTAATTTTGCAACTTTGAAAAAGTTTAATTATACAACAAGCAAATGAATTCCTCTCTATAACATTCAAAGTGGTGACAGAGCTAAATAAAATATTACTTTATTCAGTCAATAATAATAATAATACTGAATAATAATAAATATTATTATCGTCATCATCATCATCATTATTATTATTACAATTAAGTAGCAATGTTCAATAATTTCACTCAGCAGCTTCCTTGTTTACTAAGTAAACATAGCAAAATTTATATTATTTTAAATCAGAATATAGATTTAAAAGTTATTTTTAAATAAATTATTATAATTATTATTATTAACTTATTATTATTATTTTAAAAGTTATTTTTAAAAAGACTCCATCCTCGTCCTGGAAATTGCACTTATTCTAAGTAATGCAGTGTCAAATTAGAAAGGATCATCTGTTTATTGTCTCCGAAGAAATTGTTCAAAAATAGCAGTTGCAGTTGCAGTTGCAGTTGCAGTTCGCGTTGTTTGTAAGCTGTGTCAAACTTGAAGTAGATCCATCGGTCAGAAGCTCTATTTAGCGGTTCCTCTTTGTCTCGTATTTTATTGAGCTTGGAATATTTTAAGTTGATGTCATTATTGATATAATTGTATTTTACTATATTATTTAGAAACTTCGAACGAGCTCACACGGCACATTGACAAGAACGCGCATAAAAATATGGTCGACAACTGCTACCTGCGCTATCAATTTTACTCAACTTGTCAAGTTCTCTATGTATCATCAATCTTTCTGCTTATACTTGTACAAATGTAAAATTAACTCTACACCGAAGGATTTATATGTACAGATGTAATTTATAATGTATTTATCAATCCGGCTCTTGGAGGAGTCATAGTTTTGATGTTGATTAATAAAGGGTGTCGGAAATGAGCCTATAGATGCTGACTTGCGGCGAGAAATGTTTCTAAGAGAACGGGTGTAAACTGTAATAATAAATAATTAAGCCTGTAGAGACGACTGAATTGAAATATTAATCAAGAAATATGTTTGTGAATTTTATGTTAAAACAGTTTATCTACAGTTCTAGTTCATAGTATCAAATTATTATGCAAGAGTAACAGGCGTCAGTAGTATATACCAAATAATTTCAGCTGAGCGATCGCGCACAACTGGCCGATACAAGCTCCAAGAATCTCATTTCAAAAAGTAAAGTTAGTTTCGAATTTTCTTGTAGCATGCAACCTTATGATTCGTTTCTGTTTATAAGCTTTTGTCAGTTAAAACATTTATTTTATATGATAGTTTGCATCCTGTTGTAGATCACTATACGTTTTGGCCTTAATTAGTTAATATGGATGTATGACTTTACAGTTTACATAATATTAGTCACTAACTGTAGAAAAGCACAACAACTGTTTCAACTTTAGTTGAATCTCAGATATATCCGTTCGTTTAATATCTTGTCCAGAGAAGAAGTCCTTGTGCTATTCATTTCTTTAAAGAGTTTAAATACCGCCACGGTACTAACCTTAAAAACGTGAGGAAATATACCTATACTACTACAACTTTCATGCAGAAATCAGTTCACAAACATAAAATCTATTTACATCTTCCAGTAATAGGAAATGACCGCTCTTAACAACAACTCCAACCATATTAAAGATTAAGAAGCGTAAAGTATTATCTCTAAAGATCAACCGCAGAAGGCTTTACGTTCAAACGGATGTTTATGTAATGTTCAAAGTATGGGACTCTGACATATACTTACGCAAGTTGTCTGTCACTGTCCTGTCCTGCTCATAAGCCAAATGTCTTTCCTTTGGAAGTGCGGGTTGTGGGACATATCCTTGGCAGATGTTGTCAACCTGGGAGCCCTGTGCTCTTAGCAGTGCTTCAATACTGAAGTTTGTTCCATTATTATTAATGTCCATGTTCAAATATAATATTTTAAAAGATTGCCTTTCTGGTCTATCCCGACCACAGTTTAGAAGCGCGGCAGTTGAAGGTAAACAGTGTGTTTAACACCTTAATGTGTCGTGATATATCACAAAAAGCGCTGATAGAATTATCCACTAAGTGCCCTTGCTGATTCAAAAGTATCTATCAACACCACGCACTCGAGGTCTGTACACAGTGGATAGGATCAAATCACAATATAATGATCTTATGCCTTAGTTCATAGGAAACACTGGTAGTGTGCAGTAAACGCCCCAATTTGGCCATGAATAGACCATAGTAATATTGATCGACAAAATATTCATGAACTATTTCATTTGTCCAGCACTACAAAATATTTTGGCTTGCTGCTAGAAATATGATACATCACCTTTTTCGTTATACAAATTTTGCAGTTGCATATATTTCGAGTTGTTTGACATCAGCACAAAAAATTACAATCTGTCAATGCACAAGCTGGTTGCTCAACATAAGTATGTTTTATATTTTAATACTAGGCCACTTTAAAAACATTTGGTGGATCTCTTCGGCACGCTTACCGGATAAAAGAAAAACTCGTGCTGGGAAACAATTGATAGTTTAGTTTGAACCACGAAGGCAAACTTCCAAACAACATATCGTGACGAGATAAGTGCATTGCAGCATTCTAAATCGTATGTTTTTTAACTTAGTACTTTATCTTCTGGAAAACGTTTTTGTATATATAATTCCGTCTTATTCACTGTTTCGGTTACCTTTGCTTAGAAAAGTTGTAAATGATGTGAAGAGAGCTTTTGTCTAAACACAAAACAAGCAGTTGGTATTTCGCCTAAGGGAAACTTGCTGAACTGTCAGTTGTGCAATATACGACTTCCTTTGTCGGCAATCATTCAGTTTCACCCTACAGATCGCTTTGAGTGACACAAGAGGGGAAAGGTGAAAGCGTAGCGCCGTCTTGCATTTTGCAAGCTATCATCCCTTGTTTTCTATCACGAATTTTACACTACAAGTATTTATCCGCTTAAATGCGCGACATTTTTATCGTTTCAACGCTTAATACTTAACGCTACTAGAATGAACATGCTAATTACCAATCTCAACAATCAATAACAGATTGCAAGTGTAATATTTTGAAACTAAGCGGAAATTCCGCTGTTTACTCCCCATCGAGGGACTTGGGGTAATAGATGAATTCCGCTCCGGGACGCCTTTGCGATCTCCCATACACGATGTTTATATGACCATAAACCGCAATGCATTTTATAATGCGACGGGTACTGAATATGGAGGCCCATACCTCATTTTGTTCTGTGTCGGTATCCAGCATGCGATATACTAACGTCTGAAAAACAGGGAATAAATCCATAAAAGTATCAACTTCACAACAGGTTCATGCAGAGTTGGTGCACGTACAATGCATAATATGAACTGAAGCAGACATATTGAAAATGTTTATTTGAAAGCATACCAAACTTGTTTGTTTGGAGGTTTCAGTTCTCAGTCGGTTACCATGGTTACAGGCCAACAATTTATTTACGGTGCTGGGGAGGATTAGGGGTTCGCTAGATAGAACTCAAACTGAAAATATTGCATGATCCAAAAAGACAAAAATACATTGGTACGTCATAAAGACAACAAAAATGAGAGAAAAGTGGGGAAAACGCAAAGCATGAAGGAAGCATTATTTGTGCGAGTCCTTTGGTTTAGATCAGTCGTAAGGGGCTCAGTAAGAAATTAAACTCTAGACCATCTTTGCGTTGCCCCTAAAATCAAATTGCTTTGCAAGTAGACATGCATCATACAACTACGTACTCTAAGAAATGTTGAATAAAATAAAATAAAATAATTTAATGGTGACTCCCCTATCAGGGCTTTTCAGCACCATATCAGAAATCGGAAATTATAATCAAATGGAACGCAAATGGGTTAAAAACCCCTACTGGCTGGGAGGCTGGCCAGAAGGCTATGTACAGAAGTGTGGCCAGTGGGTGTTAACCCTCACTAACCCTCACGCCCTGAGTGCACGAGAGTTGACGTCCCTGTGCATTCATGATCATGATCAAGCAGAACAACACATGTTGCGGAGTTGTGACAGAGATATGATGTTCACTCCTTCACTGTCACTGAGTGACAACTGAATGTGTCATTGGCCTGGCCTTGACCTTTTATACCAGAACATCCCCATCCCCTCCTCTCCAATATCCCTAAAATAATATATTATAAGTTCAGCTTCCTAATTAATAGGCCAGGCGTATAGTTGATTACCTGTCTGTTGTTTGTGTTGTTTTTGTATTAAATGTTATTTTAGTAAGAATAATAGGAATAATAAGTATTTTATGGATGCATCAAATAAATGATTGTTATGATTCTGTGCATGTGCCATTACAAAATAATAATGATTTAAAAATGAAAATAATTAAACATACAAACATATAACTGTACTGTAAATTATTATTAATATTAAATACCAGTAGCATTCCTCTCAAGTATGAACCTCTGTCCATATGCCAGTGTTCAGCAGTTTGTTGCAATCATCAACTTGTCGTAATATAGTTGTGAAGTTCATGCACTAGTTTCAAATTTCTTAAATAATGAACTTTGCAATATCATTGTGATATATAAGTACTAATGATCTGCATTAATAAAGTACTGTAAAATGAAACAGAATGAACTATTGAGATCTTAATTAAGCTATAGCTACCGAGAATCTATTTTAATTAGTGTTCTACATAATTAGGCTAGGGGTGGTGTTTGATCAATAGTAAATAAATAAATCACATGTCTTGTTGCAGTTCGACTTCATGCAAGCATATCAGAGGAAGGATACCATTACTTAGTGTTTGACCTGTAAGTAAAATACAGTAATTCTTGTCATAGTGTAAATTATATAATTATGTATACTGAGATTGATCATCTGCAAGTTGCATTGATATGGTGTTTTCTGCCATGGGAATGAGTTAAATTAAAAGTGCTAGCCTGAGCTTTATCAGAACTTCTAGACTTGAAATTGCAGCTAAAAACTTTCATTCGCACATATGTTATCAACTTTTAATTTAATATCCAGTTGTTTCAAAAACTAAGAATTGCAGCTCTAGTGGGTGGTATCAATGTTCAATTAATATAATTTCAAATCAAAATTGAAGGTTTTCTCAATTTCAAATTTTGTATATAATTTATTGTAAAATAACTGTACACGTGCACCGTTTGTAAGACCTCATGGGGATTTAACCATCCTCAGAGACCGAGGGGAAGATTGTCGTGCAGGTGGAAAAGCGACCCCTCTCTTTCGTGCCTCGCTTTTCCGCCCGCCCGTCAACCTGCCCCTGGGTCTCCAAGGATGTGATTTAATGGACATGTACTTTTAAAAACATTATTAGTTATGCCAAATTAAAGGCAAATGACTTAACATTTGGACTTCATTCTTTTTATTTTATTTTGTGATCATCTGCACATGCCTACTTTTCTGAAACAGGGTTACTGGCGGAGAGTTATTTGAAGATATTGTTGCTAGGGAATATTACAGTGAAGCTGACGCAAGGTTTGTTGAACCTGTATTTATACATGTAATACTGAGAGTAGAAGTATTGCACAGTCAACACGACTTATTAGAGAGATTTAGCACCACGTATAATGTGAGACGTGAACGTGAAATATGACCACATGACCTCATTTCCTGTGTTTGCTGTTTGCCATTTGCCTTTTTTTCTACGTGAAGGTAAGCATTTTCGCATTTGCGGTTTACATGAAATATGTTTGCTTTATTTTCATAACAAAAATTATTTATACTTCGTTAAAACAACAGCAAAAGTTTTCCCTTGGTCAAATAATGCAACGATGGCACCATTTCGGTGGCCGACGGAATGTGGCATTGTGGAGCAGTATTGTGTGAAGCAAACGTCAAAAAGTGATGCCATTATACATGAAATGGCAAATGGCAAGTTCATGTTTGCCGTTTCACGTATACATGGTGCTAAATCTCTCTATTCTCTCAATTAAGTGTATGTCAATCATGTGTAGCTATCCAGGGTGCTAATAATTATTGCATTTGTTCAGGGGGGGGGGGTGCTTAATAAAACAGATTCAAGATGTGCTACTTGTCGGTTGTTCAAGTGGATTGATAGTTATTATTATTAAATATAATTTAATGATCTCCCAAATATTTCTTGTTCAGTTGGCTGTAGTCATGCATCCTTTAGAGTCAAACACTTCACACATATTCTTTGAGATAAATGAAAATAATTATACAATACCAAACACTCTGAACATAAAATTTGATACTCACATGTAGTGGCTTTAATTTTATTGGATGTGGAGGGGTGGAGACTGTGTCTTTATTTGGCATTGTAATGATTTTAATGCGTATGAGTATTACAGGTTAGCTGTTTGTGAAAAATATAATTTTTGTACAAGTCATGTATGTTACATGTACAGTAATAATTTTTAACAAATTATCATTTCTATATCTAGCATTTAATTTACATTAACAATTAAGATCATATATTGATTTCAATGATTATAATTTTTACTTCTTAATCAATATTAATATTACTAGACAAAACAAAGATGAAGAATCATCATTTTGGAATAATCCAAATAATTGATTTATATCCAGAAAACAAAGTGATTTTTAAACATAATATTTCGATGTTGATTATCAGTACATGAATAATTGTTGAAACCATGTGAAATACAAATAGCTCACTGCTTTAATTACTTGAATGCAAATAGTTTTCAAAGTATTTCCTACTTTTTTAAATACAACTGAAAGATTTACCTCTTGTATAATATAAATACAATTTGTGGTTATAAATAACATCTGCTTTCTAATTTATCTTTTTTGTTTTACCGTCATTTTGTCGGCTGGCTGTCTGATCTGTCAAATGAATGCTCTTATTGTTTTTAAGACCATGAATAAATTCTTTGTAGCATTTTCAAGTGCGGAGGTGTATGTGTGTAATTGTGTCTAATTGCAATTGTTATACTTTAATAAATTGCCTGTTTGTTTCTCTGCAGCCACTGCATTCAGCAAATTCTAGAAAGTGTTCAACATTGTCATCACAATGATGTAGTTCATAGGGACCTGAAGGTAACTATGTTCATTTATAATTATACATATCATTTAAATTGGTAACTCATAGTCAATATTTTCTCAGTAAACGAAATTCCTACATCAGGGGTTGGATGGATCCCACTGAGTTTCTCTGGGCCAGCTGGGTGGCTGGGGCAATGCCCATACTCCCTGGAAAATGTTGTAAATAGAGGATCTCTTTAATTTTAAGAGTCAATTCCTGAATTTTAAGGCTAATTTTTTGAGTCATCCTGTTAGGTTTTAGTTGATTAAATTTTAACAACTTATTTATTAATAACCTTAAATATAAATATAACCTGATATGGATGATGTACTTAGAAACTTAATTAGGAAGGTACATGTATCAATATATCAATGAAGTACATATAGCAGGATTTTATTTTATATGATCAGTGTAAATTTATACAGATAGAGGAAGAAAAAGTAAGAAAACAGTGTTGGTATGAATAGTATTTTTGAGAGTTTGTGTGTTTGTTTATGGAAGGATCATTCAATAATGAATATTTAATCGTGAAATATTTATTAAAAACTTTGTTTATTTGAGGGTGAAGGGGTTAGTGTCTGATGCAACATCATCATCAGTGCCTTGTCACTCCAGGGAATGGTGAAACATAGGCCATCGATTGAAGTGTTTGATGCACCAATTTTTCATTATTATATTCAATATTGCAAACTTATAGCTGCTGGATCTGCCTCTCTCACTATTTTTATTGTGTCTGGTTTCTCGTTTTATATATATATCTATATTTTATTAATTGTAATGAGCATTGAGAATTTATTTTAAATGCGCAATTAAGAAATAAAGTATTATTGTTATTATTACTACTTGCTAAATAATATGTTTTGTGGATGCAAAGCAACTGCAGTAGCATTTTTTCTGGCTGCTTATTCAGATAAAATATGTACCTGATTTTTTAACACTTAAGTTTTGGCTATTTATATATAGCAAGCCCCCAACCACTCCCCCCCAAAAATAAAATTCTGGATGACCCAGGCTCCATGTAACTAATTTATGCAAAAAGTACTTTTAAAAATTTGTTAATCAATTCCATTTTCCTCTGTTGTCATTGTTGTAGCCGGAAAATTTATTACTAGCCAGTAAAGAAAAAGGTGCTGCAGTAAAGTTGGCAGATTTTGGACTTGCAATTGAAGTAGAATTGGATAAACTTGGATGGTATGGTAAGTGTATACTCATATATTATACATTATATACATGTATATATTGGCAGATTTTAGTTGACTTAAAATTGTTTAAATCAACAAACCATTTCAATTCCAAATACTTCTCAGAGGCTCAACAATGAAACCGTTGTATCAAGCATCCAATGAAAGGCTGACAAACTTATTATTTATGAGAGTGCTTATCTGAAATCCTTCTGTACATGTAGAAGTATAACACAGCCTTGGGGACAGGTGTTGCAGATTCCCACACATTAGCTTACAGCGATCAAACACTGGGTGGGCACCCAATATAGATTACTCATAGCTTGGGCTACCTGTGTTCAGAAGTGGAATTTAAGTATTTAGACCTAATTGTGGATTAGGTTTAATCTGATCTTGAGGAACTGGCCCAGGAAGACGAAGAAATGGAATTCAAAATAATTCACAATAATATCATGATCAGTTACCTTCTTTTTCAATTTGTATTTGTCCTTTGCATTATCAGTGATTTTACATTATAATTATATTATTCTCTGTTTTGAACATTTGTTTTCTGCTGTAAAATGCTGTGGACACCAACGAAATGTTATTAACTTAAGTCCTTAACTTGGTTGTTAATACCATTTACTCACTGTCTTGTTGGGAAGGCTTTGCTGGGACACCTGGATATCTATCACCTGAAGTCTTAAAGAAAGAGCCATATGGCAAACCGGTTGATTTGTGGGCATGTGGTAAGTATATATTATTGTTATGGAAGTCTTGTTAAAATGTCCCGAGTAAACTTAAACCTTTGTCAAATGGTCTTGTATCAAACTGGCACTAAACTTGTGCATCAACTTGTATGGATATAATTGGTTCAAGGTCAGGTGACAATGCATGTCATGATATACGTGGAAGCGATACGTACCGTTTGTCTACCAACTTAAAACTGGCTTCTTGTACTTGTATTGAATTGACTTGTTATTGTCCAAGGCTTTAGTGTATTTTAATAATTGTACGATGATTCACTTTGGTTCAGTTCAGCAACATGATGGTATTAATGTTTGTAGGAGTTATCTTATACATTCTGCTGGTTGGATACCCTCCGTTCTGGGATGAAGATCAACACAAACTGTATGCTCAAATCAAGGCAGGAGCTTATGATGTAAGTACTAGCATCTCTAACTGATTGTCCATTCTGTACTTTCATTATAGTTTGCATTGGCCATCAACTTAGTAAAGAGCTCTGGGGTGAGATTGGGCGGTCTAGTCCCTAAGATCTCTGATTCCTCAGCCCTTCGAATTCTTTTGCCACCATCCATGAACAGGGACATTAAGTTATATACTGGCCTAATCTCTTGACCTTCTATCAGGCTTAAAAACCTATTGCACTCGTTGATAAGCAAGAGCAGCTATGCTAAGCTAGTGCCAGTGTTGTCCGTAGTCTGTTAGCTCATCTCTGCTGGATCCTAGAACTGTAATGCCAATTTGAACATATGTCGCGAATGTGCATGATATAGATGCCTTACCATGCATTATCATTACCTTTGTACTTGCCATAGCTAAAAGTATAGTTTTCGTAATGAAGACATAATAACCATGAACTGCTAAAGTGACATCTTATGCTTGTATCAAATTCAGTAAAGAAAGAGCTTAATTGCTTATGGCTGCTGTAAATCTTCTGGACTTGCTGGGGTCAAAATAAGGTCAAATGCAACCACTAGAATTTACCGTTGCTCTGTTTGTTCGTGTTCTACATTTCACAATTACCATCTTTACGTTTTGCAAGGACTACTCACTACCTCTTAGAAACGAAACTGCTAATAATAATGATAATGTTAATACAGCAATGATATTACCCTAGATATTATATTCTCCCTTCTCCAGCACACAAATTCAGATACTGTAGATTTTCCATAACCTCTCTCCCTGATCATAAGGATATTTTCCATTTCACACTAGTAACCTCCACTTCAGGGAATAATTGTTAAATGATACACTCTCTCAACAGTATCCGTCACCAGAGTGGGACACTGTGACAGATGAAGCAAAGGTAGGTTCTGATTTTGTATTGTCACTTTCACTAAGTTATTCTCAGCCTACCTTCACTTTTCATTTCTACTTTCTTTTCGACAACAGGAAATGGTTCGGCATTTGGAAGTTCCCATTTTAGAGTTATGAGATATTTATGATAAACTCTTTAAAAAGTCTTTAAAAATGTTTAGAAAAGGACCGCTTTGTTGAGAACTGACCGTCAAAATAATTAGTTCAATCAGAATTCGTTCATGTTGAAGTTACCATGTCTGTTTTTTTTGTTTTGTTTTGTAGCACCTCCAAGTTACTATTTCAAACTGCTATCAATCAATATTCAACAGCACTGCAAATGTATTATTTAATACCAACAGAACCTCATTAACAGTATGTTGACGACTGACCAAAGTAAGAGGATTGGAGCCCAAGATGCCCTTAAACATCCCTGGATTGTGGTAAGTATACCTTCTTTCACCCTAAGATGTCCTATACATCATTCTATTGTGGTAAATACACCTTCTTTCACCCAAAGATGCCCTTATACATCACTCGGTTGTGGTAAGTATACCTTTGTTCACCCTAAGATACTCTTATACATCAATCTATTGTGATAAATACCCCTTCTTTCACCCTAAGATGCCCTTATACACCATTCTATTGTGGTAAATACACCTTCTTTCACCCTAAGATGCCCTTATACATCATTCTATTGTGGTAAATACCCCTTCTTTCACCCTAAGATTCCCTTATACATCATTCTATTGTGGTAAGTACACCTTCTTTCACCCTAAGATGCCCTTATACATCATTCTATTGTGGTAAATACACCTTCTTTCACCCTAAGATGCCCTTATAAATACATCATTCTATTGTGGTAAGTATACCTTCTTTCACCCTAAGATGCCCTTATACATCATTCTATTGTGGTAAGTGTACCTTCTTTCACCCTACGATGCCCTTATACATCACTCTATTGTTTGTAAGTATACCTTCATATTAGATGCTCCCTTAGATCCGATAAGTAAGATAATCCCGGAGGTAATTATACCTTATTTCACTTTCAAACACTGTCATGTGACGCTTTCGCCTCTAGATGCTCTTTTTCAGGGATGGACGGTTCTGGAGATTTTCATAGGGGTGGGGTAGCACCATATGTATGGATAACAGACATGGCATTACGAAAACAAATGAATGGAGAAGGTGCGAGGTTTTAGAAAGTCTCAAATAGCATTTCCTGCAGTGTGCTTATACTTTTGGTCCCAGGTCGGAATAATGGTCTGAAATGATCGAGATATTATCCAACATTTAAAGTAAACTCTGGTTAACAATAACTTTGATACTAAAGGAAACATGGATTGCCAGGGACACAAGTTAAACAATGGATATAATTATGTCAGTCATCCTTGCTCGGCTCTCTAGATCCTTCACTCTCATGCATTCCTAGATCTCCCTCTCGAGAGTTTAGATAGATCTCTTGTAATCATGTGTAATACTTGCATAACCACTATCCCACTGTACTGATTCTTTCCATTCTTTTATTAATTTGTGCACGTGCTCATTTATTTTTTGATGTGTGTTTAACTTTTCTGTAGAACCGTGAACGCATTGCATCCAAAGTCCACAGGCAGGAGACGCTGGATGGATTAAAGAAATTTAATGCCAGGAGGAAGTTGAAGGTAACAATTATCAATAGGCTTCTGGACTGAATTTTATTGCCATAACAATTCTGTAACAATGAATAATGATTGTTGAATTGTTGAATTGTTTTATTACAAGCACGGTTCATTTCTATTTTGGGGGTTTTGTTTAGCATGCCATTTGTATCTTGTCTTCATGTAAGTATACCCACATATATAGAGGATATTACACGGTAGCGAGAAGATATGAATTTTATATTGATAAATCCATATCTTCGAGCATACCGTGTAATGTTCTTTTTATTATATAATGGAAAACAAACTATCAGAATAAAACAAGGTTTAGGAAACCTAGAAAATCATGTTTAATGTAAAACATATCGATATGCCACGCACGCGCGTAACATATGGA
>JANVCJ010014010.1:0-14270 GCA_026413505.1 Epizoanthus ramosus | reverse complement strand
CCATTGGAGCCTTCCATTTCTCGATTGTCCTCTCATTTTCTCAGCTGCTTTCAAGCTTTTTCTTCAAATTAAATAGACGAATGTTCTAAAAATTTATCATTTCATGTCTCACTAGCCAAAACCTTGTAAAACATGTCTATTTTACTTGTATTTTCCTTCATATTTGATCGTCGATCGAGGTTCGTGTTTCTTTGATATGATGCGCCTGGAACATTTTATGGACGAGGAAGCCTGGAACTAGATTGATACACGAGGAATCAAAATGGCAGACACAAGAGAAACAGGCGATTTTTCGTACACAAGTTCTCGTCTATTTTGACAACACCGACAAGATAAAGCAGTGAAATGTACTCTACACCGAATCAAACATATTTTCAAGGCTTTTAGTGCCTTTTCGAAGAAACGGGAATGAGTTTAGAACGTAAAATGTCACGCGGTATCGATCGACTATTTCTTGCCTTACTTCGCCGAGCCTGATCCATGTCAAACTTGTCAAACTACGTCATACTTTAGGCACAAAAAGCACGTGGATATTTTGTAGCACTAGAAAGGTTTAGCGTGCCTCAAGCGAGCATCAAGCGTGCATCAAGCAAGCATCAAACGAGCATCAAACGAGCATCAAGCGAGCCCCAAGCGAGCCCCAAGCGAGCATCAAGCGAGCCCAAGCTTTCCAATGCACGCTAACGTGCCCAAGCGAGCCAATGCACGCTAGCGTGCCTAAGCGTGCCTACGAAAAAACCTGATGTGACAGAAATGTACATCAGTACCGTGCGAATAGCCATGAATAAACCTGAAATCTGCCGCTTGGCAGCGTGAATGAGGCTCTGGGGTTCAGTATTATTTTGGCAATCCATTAATCCAAGTTGATAATTTCAACCAAAGGCCATGCTTGCAGTGTGAATGGCATTCAGTACACGTTTACTTGTGATTACAAATGTTGACTTGGGGTTTAGTATTTTTTTTAACTTGACTGTATCTTATTTTTTATTTTCTTTCCATTATCCAGTGGTAGGCAATAAGTGTGACTTACCCAAGAGAGATGTGAGCACTGCAGAGGCTACAAACTTAGCAAAGAATTACAATATTCCTTTCCAAGAGACATCAGCAAAAACAAGACAGGGAGTAGATGATGCATTTTACACCCTTGTACGAGAAATCAGGAAGGATGTAAGTTCTGTTTTAATACAAGTGTTTTAATTTCAGCTGTCTGTTGTATTATCATTGATGGGCTGGTGCATAAGAGTCAGGCAGAGACATCAGTATCCTGTCAATTGGAATAATATTAATTATTAATTTTAACCACATAATTTGCTGTTGTAACTTATTGGAATGGTCATGTTGAACTGGCTACTGGGTCTATAGACAGTCGAACGGCGTGGGTGTTTCAGGACTTCGAACTGGAAATCCTTTGCATACCTAAAGTGTGTGTTGATGGTCAAACAGCTTGGATGCGAGTTGAACTGGAGACTGGTACATAGCATACTCAGTGTAACTGTAGATGCATGGTTAAGCAGCTTGGACGTTGAGTTAGAATAGAATACCGTATTTCTCGGCATATAAGTCGACCCCTAATTTTTGGCTAGAAATGTGAGACTTTTTGCAATACCCGGCATATAAGTCAACCCACAGAAATGACGGTATGCATCGAGAGCCTCAGTAATCCTAAGGAGGGGGTGGCTGTCCTTCATGATATTGTTCAACTTGCGATTGTGGATGCAGAATCGCATACACAGAAAAGGACATAATCAGTAGCTTGAATTGAAAAATAGTGCAAAACACTATTGTGTGACAAATGTCATGGTCTTTGGTTACAAAAATATGGCAATACGGCAATAGAATTAATTATATGTGATCGCGTTATAAAGCTCAACAAATTATGGTCAATTTTTTTGTCCATATTTTGATGCCTTTTTTAAAAAATCAAGAATTAAAATTATATGACTGACGTATAAGTCAAGGTCAAGTTTTTACCCCAGTTTTACGGACCTAAAAACTCGACTTATACACCGAGAAATATGATAAACTAGTTTATTTAACCATATAACATTTAGGAGTATGCATATCTAACTGGTTGGTTTCGTCTCATCAGTTGATGGTCAGTCAGCTTGGACGTTGACTTGAATTAGAATTGAATAATTTATTTTACATGAACTACATAAACACTTAACATGCACATTAAACAGGTAACTGGTCCTTTGCATGCCTAATGTGTCTGTTTTTGTTCAACAGAAAGAAAAAAGGGGACCGGCAAAACCAGTCAAGAAGAGAAAGAAGTGCATCATTTTATGAGCTGTTAGCAACAGTTTTTAAAATTTAAGTTTGAGTTTAGAGTTGTTTGGACTTGCTTCAGGTATTCTTGTAATAAGTGTAATACAGTTACACAAAGTCTGAAGAACATGTATTCCTCCCATGCAGCTGGCCACACTTCTGCTGAACATGGAATTCTCTTCTGTCAGTCAAAAAACAAGCATACGTATCGAGTGATAGAAGTGAATAAACTCATGCTTTCAGCTTAGTGGCAGTTGTCAGCTTCAAAAAGAAAGACAATAGATTTTAAGTTAGGACTTGCTCAACAATTTGATGCACAAAACGGTTTCCTTGATAACCCAATAACCAGATTGATTCATACCTTGTACGTTGCCATCATCACTTCCATCTACAGTCATTACAACAAGAATTCTGATTTTGTAACTAGTGATTTTTTTATCCAACAGAAAGAACGTCGTGGACCATCGAAACCTCCAAAGAAGCCTAAAAAGTGCATCATTTTGTGAAGTGTCTAAGTCTTAATTTTTAGGAAAAATTAATTATTCAGTACTCTTTGTTATTTCACATATAGATAATTGTGCATTGTATGCATACAAGTATAGAAAACTGAGAAACTGAGAATTTGCAACTGAAAAAGCTGAATTATATAGACTGAAGCACATAGTTGGATCAAATTATTAAAACCCTCGCTTGTAAATTATTCGAAGTACACTGGCTGTTAATAAAGACAGTTTGTTAACTAGGATGATTGCAGTTACAACATTGTTCTTGAGAATGATGAAAGATTTGTCAATACTTGATGTGTCAGACATTGTGTCTTCCTTGATTTAGAAATGCTGATTGAAGCTTTATAGCCCCTGTTTCATGTGTGTCTTAAAATGTAAGAAAATTATAAGAAGTGCAAATATATTATTTTCATGTGTTCTGTCCAGTAATTCCACACACATTCAGGACCATGACCTATGCATGTACACTGTATGAGTGGCAAAGTGTGTGTTATCATTAATATTGTACCACAGATATTTGACGTTTGTTACTCCATGTTACTCCAGCCCAGTTTCCTTTTGTTCTTGAAGAGCTCGGAGCATGGGTTTTCACAGATAGAGCTTTTATATTTTGTGGTTTGGAAATTACTTCTCCAGAGTAGAGTAACTGTTAACAGAGTTAAATTATTAGGATTTGAATTATAAAATGTTATAATTATTAAGATTCGTGTTTAGTTTATAAGAAGCAATTTTCATGCACTTGGCAAAAGGTCCTTGGAGGTCTTAGACCAAGGGAGAAAAGAGACTGGTGTTCTCACAGGATACTTATTATTTTTAGCAATGACGTAATGTTAATCAACAAAGCTTTTCATTCCAAACATTGAACAACAAAATCTTTATCTTGATCATCCAATCATTGACTGCCGAAGAACAGGCATGATTCTATTAATATTAAGTATTATCATTACCGGTAATTATTACCTAATAATATATTAACCCTATAATAACTAATGAAGAACTAGTGCAAGTTACTGTGTTTCTGATATGTTACATCATTGTAACAATGAATATTCTTTATTTTATTTTGGGTGGCATTCAGATTAAAAAATAAAATTTTGATACTATGCTGTTTAACTACATTTTCAACACCAAGCACTGTGTTTTAATTCACCCTAGTATTCTTTATCCATTTTGTACCGAAATGGCTGGGAGAATTTGGAGAGACATTGTCAAGGATTTATACCATTAATTACCAGTGTCTCTATCCTCGTAATCTGCCTTTCTGTGTTTATTATTAGTTTATCCTGATAAGGACAAGATAACGTTAATCACTTGCACAGAAAGATTTAAGGTGTGAGTGTAAATTGTGTATTAAATGACAAAATAATGTTTCTATTTATTGTCTGTGATGTTTGGTAGAGCTTGAAATAAAATAATTTTTTCAAAGACACGTTGTTGATGTGTGTGTATTGTGTAATGCAAGTAATGTTGGAAAATGTCTCCATTTCCAAATAGTATTTTCATGACACTACTGCAAGTACCTAGGGGCCAGGTCGTGAGTTACTTTGTATGTGAAAAGATGGATTTTAAGAACAATTCTGTGTTTGACTGTAAGCTTGTGAAATTCCTTTAGGATCAGCCTTATATGGTCACCTCATTCAGTTTCCATTTATATCAAGCATGCGACAGTGTTTTGTACTCGCTGTAGTTTTGCATGCTCGTATTTGACAATGATGGTGACTATTTCATGAGGATTATACCTGAATATAAAACACCCTACAGTACACATAAATATCTGTGGTCTGCCTTGGCTATAAATGGTTATCTAGCTATTTACAAAGTATAAGAGTTGAGAATGTAAATAAATGTTTGCCTCCAAAGTTTAGAATCATCATTTTAGTCTTTAATACAGCATATAAAATAATGATAATTTATACATACAATAATTTCTAGTGAATATTATTTTAATTTGATTGCCTACCTCATCTTCAGGGATATATGGTGTCTTATTATTAAATTACATCAACAACAACAACAACAATTTATTTCCACATCAAAAGATCACTGCCATAATTCCAAGTTTGTGAGCTATAATCTATAAAGTAATTGTAATTGTTAACTTGAAGCTTGTACATGTATGTCATGACTAAAGGTCGTGTGGAGCAAGAAATGAATCGGACAAGCATGATGTATGACGAGCACCACAAACATCTGTGTAGGATGCTAGGTTTGAGATGGCATAAGATCTAACAATTTAACTGCCATGCTGGTGTCTTGTTTTGCCACCTGATGCCAACTCAATCCCAGGTGTTCCAGTTAGTGTGGCTTGAGCTTTAAATACCCTCAAAACGGAGCACTGACAGAGTGAGGGGGT
This sequence comes from Epizoanthus ramosus, assembly GCA_026413505.1. Taxonomy (NCBI): domain Eukaryota; kingdom Metazoa; phylum Cnidaria; class Anthozoa; order Zoantharia; family Epizoanthidae; genus Epizoanthus; species Epizoanthus ramosus. The sequence continues at coordinate 9,143 of JANVCJ010014010.1, read as the reverse complement.
AAAGTGCGCACCATCGGTTTCCATTGATACCAGCTTTCACAGCTGACAGAACTACTGACGTGAAATAAAATTACTTTTTTTTTAAAAGATTTTCTGATTGGTTGAGAAATTGTTCTTTAATGATGTTGCAAGGTGTTATATTTTGCATAATTATTTTTTGTTGGACTTGGTTATACAAATATACCATTTTAACCCCATGATGAGACAATAACCACTTAACGACTGGCCCTGAGGGAAACAGTGAGTTTTGTTCCCCTTCAAGGGGAAACAAAACTCGCTGGTTCCCAAGGGGCCAGTCATTAAATGGTTTGTTATATAGGGGTTCATTCATCGACGTCCGCCATGCAGTCCTCTCCAATTCCCACCGAAAAATGTCTACTGGCGTGAAACATCACAACACCAATGAAAATGTTTGATCTATTCTATCATGCGATGATCACGTGCGTTTGCGGGTGACAAGTGCTTGTTACCTGCTGAGAGAGGGGGGCATTTGATTTGACGACTGTCTTGTGACCTCGAATTGACCAATGAGAGCATGTGTTAGATCTGGTAATATGGTTCCTCTATAACAAGGCTTGTTATTTGATGAGAGCAGCAGTTGAACAAGTAACTACTTTGACCAGAGCTTTCATTATGAAGTAGTTTATTAACCATAAGAGAAGGTGTGTAAGGAATGTTTCAAAAATATCAGCCAATCAGTTACCTTCAAGTTAATTGGAATGTCTGGAATTGGTCCAGTTCATGTGGGTGATGAAATCAGACACCAGAGCAGTGGTCATAAATATGCCGCAACCTCTTGTCTTTAGACAAGTTGCAAAAACTATGAAAAATGTACAAATTTGGACTTTGACTCCTGATCGTCTGATCCTGGTTGCTCAAAGGGTGAAAGCACTATTCATCAGATAACTCCTTATCCAGTGGATAAAATAAGCTGAACAGATATCACTTCACTGGATAAGGATTTGTCCGCTGAACAATGCAGGGCCCGGATATTAGAATTGGGTGAGGGTGACACTTGGGGTGATGATATTAAAGGAACCAAAAACTACTTAATAGATTATAATGAAAATAAGTGGAGTAAATCTCACTTTTGGGACACAAGCGCATACATACAAGTGCATGAGACTGCGCTTCTGTTATGATATATAGCAAAATAGAAATGTTGAATTGGAAATAATTATGGCAAGTTTGCTCAAGAAACAATTCAAATGTAAGGTGATGATGTTATAAAGAAAACATTTTCTTGCAGTTTTCATATTTTTGCATTTCTGGCCACACCAGCAAAAGCTGTGACTTCACAATATGATATGACACCATAGTTATGTACTTGTATGTTCTTGGTGTCGGTATTGACAGTACAAGTTGCTAATAAATTAATTACAAATTATAGATACTTTTTATTTGAACAAAATTAGTATAATTTAATGGAAACAAAAGAACATATAGACCATATAGTTGCAATTGATAACATTGATAAAATAAACATTTTAGCAAAATCACAGGAGGCCCACCCCTAAAGAGTATGTCTCAGGTCCCTGCTCTGATAGAGAGAATGTATGACATTGTCTTTTGTGATTCATGATCACTGTTTGAGATCGTCAGTTCAGGAATTTGAAATAGTCATCACTGAGGGATTTTTTTCAAAAAGTACCTGGTTGGGGTTTCACAAATCTGACACGACTGTTTAAATAAATAAGCCCCCAACAGGGGGCTTTTGTGGTATATATGGCATCCATCAGGGAGTGATAGTGATTTCATCAGGTGGTCATTGTCCACTTCTTGAAATTTATGTTATTGAGAACTATACTGATTACTATACTTTTTCCAAAATATTATAGAAATTAAAATAACTCATTAACTTTGTTGACACAACGACGCTTGTTAGTCTTAATTAATTTCATTTTAATTAATTAATTTCAATTTAATGAATTAATGATTTAGTTTGTTATTTATTCATTACCATAGGGAGGGGGGCACTCCCGGAATAGACCAGAATAAAATGATTGGGGGTCTGAAAGTTTAAGGATATCGTTTTGGTAATTTTGTATAGTTTGAAGTTATCTAATTTTGGCCCTCTGTATTTTTAAGAAAATCACCCTCGTCAGGCAACAAATTTTCCCATATAGTATATGCTTTAATACGTGTTGCTTATCCGTTTTAATATCGTTTCAGTATATATATCACATCGACACATGTACCCATTAACATGCGTTGTATGTCTAAACCATGTATGTCTGAAGTATAAACTCCAGAAAAAATAGTCAAGCCCGCTACTTCTTTGAGGGTACATGTATTTCAAGAAATTACCCGCGTTTCTAATGGAAAAATCAAGGTACTTTTTAGGGTTCCATATTTGGTAGAAATTTTATATTTTTTTGGATTTGGGGTTTAGCACAACAGTTTTGGAGACTTTAGACCCCAGTCATTTTATTCCGGGAGACCCCCCCCCCCCTAAATAGATAGAATACACGGCGTGCGCAAATAAAATTACTTTTGAGTGTTTGTTTGTTTGTAGTATTGGAAACTTATACTTATTACGTGTCACAGCGTCGGAATAAACTTTGTTCCAGAACGTGCAAGAACGAAATCGCAGAACAACGTTGATGAATATCATTGGTCAGTAAATTAAACATGCACTCTTTATGTTAGGGAGGGGTGGGTGAAATTGTTACACTAGAAAACATCGGAAATTAAGGAAATTAGAGTTCATTATCATTAAAGTTAAATGTGTATGTTTATATAAAAGAAAACTAATTAGAAGTAGAAAAGGTAATTTTTATTTTAGACAGAGGGGGAAGACGGTTTTAAAAAAATTATAAAAGTGAAATGTTACTTGTACTACCCCACTGAACAACATGCGCTGCGTAGAAGTGTGGGAATGTCAATGTGTTCCGCGCGCTGTTGGTGGCAAGTATGAATGAGGGGTCTGTATCTGTGGTCTGCAAATAACTTTGCATATCTTCAACGTATTAGTTCACACACACTGTTTATGATGGCTTTTCTTTTGAAATATCTTGCTGGAAGTTTAGTGTTATTATCATTACAAAAGTTGCCCCAAAGCCAAGCATTATCCTCCGGTTTCACAATCGTTGTCGAACCTGGAAGACGTGAGTGCTTTTATGAGCAAGTCGCACGAAACCAAACTATGGACGTAGAGTATCAGGTTAGTTTGAACGTAGTTATTTATGTAGCTGTCTGTTTTAAAAGTGTTGTTCTGTTTGCGAAGAAAGTCATTCAGGGCCATTCAGTATACTCGACAAGAAGTCGAAAAATTGATGAAACCCAAATGATATAATCGGCATTGAAGCCAGATCATGTAATGTTAATGATCTATGATTCTATCTATAAATCTTAAATCCAAAGCGGCGATGCAAACATATTTTACGTTTATAAATAATAATAACTTATTATTTAGTTTTATCAATAATCAGTTAGTGCAAGGGTTAAATACCATAACACAATTATAATTGTTTGGTGTAGAATGCAGGTGGCTCTAGGGTAATTTTGTGTTCATGATTTATTCATGCTTTCGATTATCGATTATTCAAAGCCAAGCTAGCCAGTTGCAGATTAGAAACGGGGGAGAGGTACTCCTACATATATAGCCTATATGGGGAGGTGCCACCCTTCAGTTCTTCTTGTAATAAACAGGGAGTCCTTTGTCATAAACATGAGGGCATACAATTTACATTGTTTAGCAAACTAAGGTGTGTAATTTGGGTAGAAATTACAAGGTTTAGGGTTTGAGAGCCATGGCAGCACCCCCCCCCCCTACCTTTCCTTGGTTTGAGTACCCCTCAGGGAAAGGGGAGGGAACCAAGGAAGAGCCAAAATCCTGGCCAGGGTACTCACTCCAATTTGGATAAGAATGTGCTGCCTGAAATAATGAATAATTTCTGACCCCATTGTAGAGTAACTTATCTCATTTTTTATACCTCATTAAAGATAAAAAAAAAGATAAAAAAAGATAAAGCACTTTATTTAATGAGGATAACACCTTTACCCTTAAGTAATCTTCCATGTGGCCCTCAACCACAACACCAGGATCGCTACCCTGCTCTTTTCAACAAGTGCATGATCGGGTTATTTTAGGTCCCCTGGGCAGATGATGTTTCAGGAGACCAGACCAATGGCTTAATGCCCCCATCCACGGACAGTGTGGCAAAGGAAGGTCGCACAAATTCAACCCTTGGTAAGGCCAGGAATCGAACCCGGGACCATCTGGTTGGGAGGCAGAGGTCTTAACGACTGCACCAACCACGCTCACATGAGAAATCTTTTTTCTCATTCTAGAAAAAATGAAATTTTCAAGGGCCTAAAAGCATGAAAATAATTTTAGGGGCAGGTCTGAAATTGGGTAGGAAAATTTGCATATTTTGGTCTGAAAATGGGTAAGGGTTTCATGAAGTGGGTCGCACACCCCCACCAAAAATTTTGAGGAATACCCCCCCCCCCCGGGGGGTGTGGCTTGAGTTCATTAACCCCCCTAAAAGGTACTATAGAACTACACATGTTTATTACTTACATATATTTTATATACGAAAGGAATGCACATGTATTTGACCTTTATGAAAAGCTGTGACGGAACAACAAAAGGAATGGAGAAGTGTCACACATTCTGTTTTCTTCAAATTCTGATGTGGGCATTCTGGCATATTACATCCCTAAAAGCCCTTTTAGGAAGAAACCTTATTAAATTCAAATGCTCATTTGTATCTCTAACACCCTAAGAAATCGAGGTGTCTCATCCTACAATTTTAACCCCTAAAAGGTGTGACGATCATCCCTATCATGTCCAGTATGCGAGTCCAGTATGGGAGTCCCCCCCCCCCCCTCAGGCTTAAGGCAAGTACGTGTACATAGTGGTTCTAAAGGCATAATTATAAGTAGGCAAGCTTAATTAAGTGTACTGCAGTCTTCAACAAATCTTTGCCATTCCATTGACATTTTATAACTTTTTGGTTTGTTTAAAAACCTGAGTGTAATATATATATAGATCTACATTTTAAAATTTGAAGCAGAAATGCTCAAAAACAATATCATGCCATGAAGTCGGGAGGGTTTCAAATTGACAATACCAGGGTCACTGTGACACAGGGTTCCACTCAAAATGAGGAATGAAATTTAATAACTTTTCCATGACGTTTCCATGACCTCAATCTTTCCATTTTCCATGACCAAAATGTGTGCGACGCGTGTGTGTCATTCCCGTTTTCTCGACACACTTTTGCTCAAAATTACAACCTGGTTTTCAAAAAAAAATTATTCAGCAGAGGTAAAGACCCAGAAAATATAAAATTCCATGACTTTTCCATGACCTCAGCAATTTCCCCTAACTTCCATGACTTTTCCAGGCCTGGAAAATGCATTTTCAAATTCCATGACTTTTCATGACCGTGGGAACCCTGTGACAGTTCTGTGCAATCACCTGGAAATTATAAACAATAATTATGTATTTTTAAAAATCATCACTACATATATTAATAATTAAATATATTATTTCCTAACATAACTATATCTCATTTATAGCTTTAATTTCGCACCGGTCACCGCCATCATATCATATCAGTGTTTAAATGCATTTCTCGAACAAAAAGGATTCAACATTAAAATCGATATATGAAGTCTCGGAAGTGATATTTGAAATCCGTGATGTGTGGTTCTTGCGAACAGAAATTAACATACTTGATACTAGTAGATTATGGCTACAAGTAATCGATTCAAACTCCAAACCTTGAACTTTACAATCCTCCAAATCTTTATTCCCACTTTTTGCCCAGCGCCTTTCCATGCCTTTTCTGTCTTTGCAGATTCTTTCTTCACCTAAAAACAAAGAAAGTGTACATGTAAACTGCGAGTATGTACATATATAGCTTGCCTTCACGTTTGCATACAAAATTAATATCATTTCTTTAAGCTTTATAATTTCCGTCATTTTGAATTGGCCGTCGTGCAAAATGTACCCTAACTAAAATGACTGCATTAATTTGGAAATATTTCGCAAATTATCGCAATACTTTTGAACTGTTTCTTGTTTAAGTTATTACTATTATAATGGCAATAACGCTCAATAACAACAACGTTTCATCCATGAGTCTGCAGGTACTCTCAGAGCCAGAGGGCAGAGAAAATTTCAATTTGTCTTCGTGCGTGGGCGATCACACCCCATTTTATTTTTCACACTTTTAATACAAACATTCAAGATATTTTCAAATAATATTATCCGGCTAAACCTTGTTCTCCATAGTATTTCCAAGCTGTGTAGAACACTCAGAACTCAGTCCTGAAAACCCGGAAAATATTAACTGACGAATTCGACAAAGCAAGACGTGCGACTGAAAACTTCCTTGACAGCTGAAATGGTGGCCATGTTTGATGACTGATGTCCACAGCTCACACAAATTATATAATCTAATAAAAGCTGCACTATTTTGCACTTGTTACCAAATTCGACCATTCAATTGATGTTCTCCTCCACTCGGCCATTTGGTTTATAAATATAATATGAGTTTACTGCCATTTGCCATATGCTGCAGTATCATTATCAGGAGCTTGTGCGGAAGACAGCTCCACGTACGAGTCCATCACTCCGTGCAGCATCAAGGACGAATTATAGAAGCTAAACATTCGCGTATCTTGATACTTACATTTTTCTCAGTGTCAGATCCAAACAATGCCAAGTTAGTGTCTTTCCAATCATACTTTTTAGCTTTTCGTAGACCAGCCATTGTGGAGTTCCGCTGCTAAACCTCAATACCGATGCAGTGACACAGACAAGTGACAACTGTTCCTCGAAACATCCGCTTTTGTGCAGTCGTTCCCTTGGGCAATATTTTACTGTAACAATAAATTATAAACCGCACCGCACCGCCCATGCGTCAAGCTCGTCACGCAAGCTCAATTAAAGGGGTGTGTCTGAACATTTCGACAACAGGCACAATACATTTTAAATTTTTAATAAACCCACGTTGTTGACATACAGATTTTGTTGACATACAGATTTCTATCGTACAGCGTAATAACTTATTTATATTTAGAGTTCAATGATTGAATAAACACCTGCCTAGTTCTGGTTAAATTAAAACATCGAATTGCAAAACATGAAGTCACGCTTTTGTCACTGACGCTACCATTTTACTTTAGAAAACATAATTAATTCAGGTTGATTAAAATTTATCTCTGGTGACGGAATGCTACAGTACATACCGCTTGACCTATATATTTTTTATAAGAACATACGCAAGAAAAATCGTTCTATCAAACTATATTTGGTCTTGAGAAAACCAAGAGATCAGTTGCCAGTGTTTCAAAGTAAACAAATTTCTTGACTATGTATATGATCCATCACACTTCTCTTACAATCCCTTAATAGATCTGCCTTACCTAATATCTGGGAAATATACTAATACTCAGTAATAGTACTCACTGGACTGGTATATAACTGACTAATTCTGGTTATCTTGTCAAATGAACATGTAAACATGCATGAACAGAAAAATTTCTAGTTTTTATTCACAAACAGAACTGTTGCTTTTAGTTTTACAGTATATTGACAAAGAAAGTACTGACTTCTGTATAATATTAATAGGTAGAATTAGGAACTCCACTTACAAGTGATTTTAAAAAAGTTTCATGCGCAAATCTCAAAGCACCGTGGTGTGGATGATTTTGCACAATACTTCCAATACGAAGTTATTGTTAAGTATTTCAAGAGAGAGAAAAATGTTTAGGCATATCTCCAGATATCAGATATCTTTAACTTTTTTTTTTTGGACCATTTCTATATATAATTTTTTCTTCTTATCTAATGTAAGGCGCTTGGAACCTTTATGTATAGGCGCCATATAAGTTTTTATATTATTATTATTATATTATTATTATTATTATTATATTATTATTATTAGCATTAATAACTGGTTACAGTACATTATTCCATGAACCAAACATAAGAAAGTCAGCTGTCTCCTCCCAAAGTGTCACACAACAAATTATACATGTACAGTATACATGTACATATGTAGATGGCAACAAACATGTCCATGTATGTTCATGCACGCAAAATGTAGAATATGGTGTGAACAGCTCTAAACAAAATCCAAAGCAAGATTGGAACCCATGCATGCAAAATTTGATAATTCTGTTTAAAATGAATAATTAAAGAATTCTAGCAAACAGAAATTGAATGAAGACACTGATGTGTATACCCACAACAGAATGTCTGTTGCACTGATCATGAAATATCATAAGTCTGTCTTAACAACTGGCAATGTAATAAAAATAGCTTTCGATTTTCCACTCTTGAGCTCTAATATTCTGCTGAATATTACATGACTGTAAACAAATAACTTACTTTCAGTTTGCATTGTAAGTTAGACAGAGCTGCAAGAACCCTCAGTGAACTTCTCTTCAGGGTAGATACATAATAATGACTTCAGAAATGAAAATAAACAGGACTTATACTTGAGATTATCTTGTCTCTGTGTATATTCAGAGTATTAACATTGAGTAAATACACACATCGCACAGCTATTAAGTGTTCACTGACCCAGAAACATGTTCTAGAAACTGGGTCAGTTGACTGTTGACAGAAAGGAAAGAGCTGTTTACACAAAGACATACTTTGTCTTCTTCATTATTACTTTTATTCTAACACAAAGTAACACCAGCTAGCTGCCAGTTCTGAGGTACAAATACAACACAAATGCATTGAGTCTTATTCTCTTATTGATGATCAATATAAACTACGAATTTCAATATCTAATTATACAAGGTGACCTTTAGACATCAGCTGCATTAATGGCTGATAGACAATTTGAACACTCAAATGTGTCTGTTTACAAAATCGTGGTTCCTGGGGCTCTGTATGGGGTATGTACACAATTTCCCAGAGATACAGCACTCCAGGTTCACTTTTAACATCATAATAAATTGATGTCATAATCAGTGGCTCCAACTGAAACCATAATTAAGTGCAAAAATACAGGTACATGTAAGTTAATTTGTTTCTACAATGACTGTTATTGTTAATTATTATCAATGAAAACTGAAAATGTTAATTTTCCTGTCTTCATATTTCTCACACAAGAGCCTGTTTGTATGTTATATAACTTTATTTTGTATCTCTGACATGTTAGCAATTTTGA
>JANVCJ010013899.1:0-14271 GCA_026413505.1 Epizoanthus ramosus | reverse complement strand
AGTAGAGTGTACCATGTGACCTGTTTTAGCCAATGAGAATGCACGAAATTAAGCTAAATTTTTCATTTGGGTTATAATGCTGGATAACTGGACAATGCCGGATAACTGAAACCTGGTTCCCAGGCTCTTCTCGACATTTAATATGGCTGTCTGCGAAAAAATAATAACGACACATCACGTGATCCAAAAAGTCCAAACATCTTGGAGATTTCTGAGTAATTAAGAATTTTAGCTAATCTCCACCCCTAATGGGCTCTCTTCAGAGGTTCAGCAGGAACCTACCAAACGTGGGAGGACGTGGCCATTTCCTACATTAAGCTCCTATATGGCAAATAAAACATTTACACTGCTCAAACAAAGCATTTCAGTTAGCTGTTATATTTAATGTAATTAGGAACATGAACAATTAGAGGATGACACTAGGTAAACTGTGTAAAGATGGTGAATGGAAGAGTGAAAAACACGTACACGTCCTGGGACCTCCAGAGTTAACAGCTCTGATTCAGGGATCCGCGTACAAATTTATGGAGATTTGCTGGTGTGGACAGCTGGAGTGAAGCCCGATAGTATTATTGGCAAATTATTACCGACACTTGTACTTGTATTTGCGCTTGTAGCATCACGAATCCGCTGCAGTATTTGAAACCGATAAAACGGAGAAACGATTCACCTTTTGTATCTTAAAAACCTTCGAATTAGCACTGCTTTAATTCCGCGAATAACCCTTCAACGTCCTGTAGCTGCGAATACTTGCACCAATTAAAATTGGTTTTTGAATGGATCAATCTGCGGCTGTTTGTATCACCATCTGCCAGGATCTTCTCTTCGCAGTCGGTTACATTGGTTTCCGAGAAGATCCTGGGCACGAGGCGTCCAATATTTGTGACATCTGACACAGGTAGAGTTTATGGTGATTAATTAGCATCCCTGTGCTAGCTACAGAGATTTGCTGAACTGTTCAGTGAATACGTTCTCCTTCCCGCTTTCATCCACTCTTTCACTCATGCAGCTCTGCGCTGGTCGCCTCAGCTCCTTAACACGAAGGCTGTGATCGTCCATTTGATTTCTCAGCGCCAGAGGTTTGCGCTCCCTGCTACAGCTGCATTTCTGGAGTTCGTGTTCTAATTTGTTAGTCCGCTGCAGCAAAACAACAAATTATAGTTAGAAACAGGGTTGTATATTGTATGTTGTATATTGTGTGTTGTGTGTTGTATGTTGTATAGTACTTTTCATTAACCTGCGAGCGGTCCTCTCGGTCCTCTTGTTTTGGTTTTAACTCAACAAGTGAGCCTTCCCGTAGGTTAACTAATTCATTGGAGAGCTTTAAGGTGCCAGTTCAAACGAAACGTGAACGTTCTCGCACTCCAAGCTCGCCAAGGGCGGTAGAAAAAACTATATACTAAGTAAGTCGGGACCGGCCAGAAATGAAAAGTGATCGTGTATTACCTCCTCTCCTGCCTCAAAAGAGTGTCTCTTCTCTTTTAAAGTTTTCTTTGTATTGCTGGTGACCTTGCAAATACTCTTCAAACTCAGCGTGGAAGCAAAGGGTAGATGGCTCTCGTACAATCTGAATCCGGAGTATATAACCCACCTCTGGATTTTGCGTTCCTTTGTCAGAATGTTCAAGAATCTGATCCAGGGTTGCAATCCGAAGGATCTACTCCCGATAGCGGATTCTTTGGATCCAACCTGAACCTTGTTCCAGATTTCTACTAAGTCCAGGTGTTCCATTTGACAATCGACGAATCGAGATCCCACGTGGGAAAAAATCAAGTCAAAATGAGAGCGATTCGGGTAAAGAACGAGCGTTTTATTTTGGCCTGTTGTATACTATAAGTTAATTCCACAAATTTTGCAGTCGCTACAAACTCGTTCATTAATTCAATAATATAATCAAATTGACATTGATTTGCACTCGACTGACACAAAGTGATTTTATTCGTCCACACTTCCCTGTTGGCTGGTTGATATATGATATATAAAGGCAAAAGACTATTTAAAAGCCATACTTGTTTGCAGACAAGGGACTAAACAATCTTATCTTAGATTTTCCATTCCATTTTTTAGGAAATCTGAACAATCCCTATTCCAGGAATTCGGATTCGGATTGTACAAAAGGAACGTACCCTAAAACACCCACAGCCTTGAAAGATACTCAACAGACTCGACTCGACTCATCAGACACTCAAGACAGGTTAATGCTGCAGCACATAACGTGCATCGTAACCAACCTCTTTCAAGATGTTGTTCTCTTTCTTGATAGCCAACACGTACTGCAGCTTCTGATGAGGATTCTGATGACCCGTGAGACGAGCGTTCTCATCTTCCACCTTGCGGACAGTCTACGGATGGAAAGAAGGTTTCAAACTAATACTAAGTACGAGAATTGGATACAATTAGAACTCATTCAGTCGCTACTTGTGTCTCGTTCAAACGAGATTCGCGCACGTTCTTGAAGTAGTATAATATGGAAGATATTCTTAAATCAGGGAAGATTTCAAACATATTTTGGAACATCAACTTTAATTCAGTTAAAGTTGTACAGGGTGATGATGTTGCCAGTAGTTCACAAGAAGAAAAATCTGGAGAGCGCATTCCAAGAATTCCACAATCCTCATCATATGAGCAGGAGACTTGGGCGAGAAAAGTCGTTTCTCATCCAATCCCTTAAATTCCCTCTGTGCTTAACAGAGAGGGGCGCTTATTCAGAGAAAGTGTTCAACAACAACATCTTTATTTGTGCTCTGTAAATTATGTGAATTGTAAATTGTCTTGGAGAGGGCGCTTATTACAGAGGGGCGCCTATTAGAGACTAGGCGCTTATGAGAGAACATACGGTATTTATACAAGACAATTGAGGGGATAGCATAAATTCTTGATCAGTACCGTTTCAAGTTTGAGTTTCTCTTCCTTCAGCCGCTCCACGTGTGACTTCAAGTCTTCCTTCTCCTTAAACATCTGTTCGTCAAGCTCACGGGTTCTAACAACGGAAACAAACTTGCATCATATTTCGGTAATATAAATAAGTTATTATAACTAATAATATTTATTATTATTACTGCTGTTGTTGTCGTTATTATTATTATTATTATTATTTTTATTGTTATTATTATTATTATTATTACTACTATTATTAAGAACCAATTAATGTAATCAGTCAATTAACTACATAAATGTGAGACAATCTTAAATCTCTCTGGGGTTCTCCTTAGGATGTTGAGAAATATTGTTGTACTTGGTAAATTATCTTGAAATGCTTTAATTCTCAACTTGTCAAGATAGAAACCTGAACGACTGTCAGGGATGACCTCCATGGAAGCCGTGAAATATGTCGCACATACTTTTCCAACTCGTTCAACATCATCTCCGAGTCTTCCTGAGCTGTCTCCATGTTGAGAATGGATTTTGCCAGTCTGAAATATAGAGGGAAATAGTTACGACACTTACGACTACATGTACCAACCAACATCAGTCAGTCAACCAAGCAACCAATCAGTCATTTGATCAACCAATCAACCACTCAACCAACCAACCAACCAACCAACCAACCAACCAATCAATCAATCAATCAATCAATCAATCAATCAATCAATCAATCAATCAATCAATCAATCAATCAATCAAACTAGTCATATGTGCTGCATTACAATGTGGTCACAATTTGTACATACTCGTCCTCCAGATGCAGTTTATGCTCAGTCAACGTCTCCTGTGAATTGAGATGAAAGATGTGTTATCATCAGAGCCGGATTTTGTGACCAGGACGTTCATCAGGACACGTTAATGGCAAAATACTTGAGAGGCGAGGCAATAATTAGTCTGCTGCTCGATATCTACTGGTACAACGTGAATCTGTTGAGCCCATGGGATATTAGTCGCTAAGTGGCTATAAGATTGGTTGTAAACTAATCTTTCAAATGATTTCGCTACAGCAGATAACACTGACATTGATCTATAATTATTACAGTTATCTTTTTCTTTTCCTTTGTGCAAAGAAATTACTTTTGTACATTTCCACTCGGCAGGAAACATACCAGCAGAAATAGAACAATAATATTGAGAGAGAGACACTACTGTCCAGAACTACTTACATACGATTCCTTGACTTCATCAAAACACTTCTTGGATTCTGCCAACTGACTGTTCAATTCTTCGATTTGTGACTTGTGCAAAGTTTCCCTGTCAGCAAGAAGGAAGTAACGAACATGACGCGGTGAGTAGGATAGACTAATAGAAAAACTATCTGAGTACGACTACAACAGACGATGAACAGTATAACATGTGGGCCACGGACAGCTTCAGTCTACCCAGATATCAAACGGCCAGTTTGGTGTCTAATTTGAAATCTAACTTTGGTGGAGTTTGCCCACATGTACTACCATAATGCACCGCGATCTTAGCGTGGTGAATAAGGGCCGTTAGCAAGTGATGTGGCCAGGCAGGCGTACCTGTATTTGATGTCTTCTATCGCGTACTCAAGCTCATAGTTCTGTCGGCGTAGCTGTGTTTCGCTCATCTCCTGCTCCGCTCTCTGTTTCTCGTGCTCCTGTAGCTGCGCTTTCAGTTTCTCTACCTCCTCGTTCTTCTCCTGGCGAGATTTCTCAAGGTTCTCGATTGCTTTTGTAAGTTTCACCTGAGAGATTGGAAATATAAGAAAACACGCAGCTTAGCATGGGTATGAACTAGAACATCAGCAGCAGCCATATAGCAATGCTGTGACCTTGTTAAAACAGATTAGCTTTCAACCCCTTTCCTTTTCCTTTTCTTCCTCGTTTTCTCTCTTTCATTCCCATTTCTTTCTTTCAACTAATTTTGTTTTGTATATATTAACATTGTCATTCTTCCAGTCCTTCCTTCCTTCCTTCATTCCTTCATTCATTCGTCCGTCCGTTCATTCATTCTTTCTTCCTTCGCTCGTTCCTTCATTTCTTCCGTTTGCTTCCCCTCTTTTTCTTTCGATTATTTTCGTTTCTGATACATTCATGTTTCCTTCCTTCCTTATTGGGTCATTGCCTTTCTTTCCCTTCGTCTCTCTACCTTCACTGCCAGCGCCTTACCTGGTTGTCCTTGTACAAATCCAGCTGTTCTGATTGGTTATCCAACATGACTGACATGTCATCTGACTCGCTGAGGTGGTGCAGCTCAGCAACACGCGCTTCATACCTGCACTGTTCGGCCAGCGCCTCCTTACGGGCTTCCAGCAGCTGAGGATGGCAGATATTAGTTTTACTGGCAGGCTCATTGTACACGGGTAGATACATTGTACACGGGTAGGTACATTGTACGCGGGTAGGTACATTGTACACGGGTAGGTACATTGTACACGGGTAGGTACATTGTACACGGGTAGGTACATTGTACACGGGTAGGTACATTGTACGCGGGTAGGTACATTGTACACGGGTAGGTACATTGTACTAGCCATAGCCTGGAGTCACAAGCATTCTATCCTACACTACAGGAGGGGGCTCTTGTTTTTACTTTTCTTTCTCATTTATAGCTTACATATAAACCCATCATACCAAGAAACATTCACATTAATAAGCACAGCTACTTAGGGCAATGTCTACATGATTCTTGCAAGACTGACCCTGCGACCGGAGTAACGTCGAGTACAAGTACTGTGCAGTTCTCTAGTTCTCGGGCAAAACGTTTATAGAAACTGGACAGACTGGATAAGGATTTATCCTCTGGATAGCGCTAGCCACTCTTTGAACAACCGGGGTCAGGACTATAATATTGTATTAGGGCGAAACCAATTAACAGGAAGACGAGAGGGTGAGGGGGGGGAGGGGGGTGAGAGGAGAGGGTGTCAAACAGATAATCAATTGCACCGTATTATACCGCACTGCATTATTGTATTAGATAACTCACCTCATCTTGGAGCGAGTTAGCTTCGTCGGTTTTCTTCTTTAGCTCACACTGATCAGGTGCAAGAAGAGGAATACAAAGACGCAATATTAGTACTACGAAACAGAACACACAAATTCAAATGTCAAAAGCTTCCAAACATTAGCCCACTTCTCCCGCGAACATACAGTGGGCTCCCGATAACTTGAATCTTGCCAACTCTAAAAGGCGCTCCCTTGGATAAGTTTCACTCACTTAGTTCACGTTGGCACTTGGTGCCCACTATTAAGTACAGTAACGGCGAGCACCGACACAAAACAGTAGGGATCTTAAGATATCCGAAAATCGGTGTACGGGTAACAGGTAGCGCCATTTTTCCCGCTTTGATATGACGTCATCGGACGGGGTAGCTCGTACAGGTAGATTGCTATTTACCCCGGAAAAACGGGCAGAGCTACCGGGTAGGACCGTTGACGTCATATCAAAGCGGGAAAAAAATGGCGCTACCCGTTACTCGTACAGCGATTTTAGGAAATCTTAAGGTCCTTAGTGAGTCGTTCAGACTGCTGGTGTCCAAATGGGGAAAAATTCAAGACATAAACGTGAACAAACAGGTTAGCCGTGCCAGGATAACAGCTGTGCACGCTGGCTTACCATCCTTTTAACCCTAGATAACACAGACTCCATTAACTCGAATTTCCTGCTAACTTGAACAAAATAATTTCTTCAGCTCTGTTTCACGTCATTATCACTATAACAATAACATGCAATAACACGGTTTCGAAAGAAATTTAGAACGACTTTAGAAATATCAACGTGATATGCACGAATGACTCAAGTGTCAAAATTCTCAGTAATCAGTCTTAGTCGGACTAGCGGCACCGAACTTTTTCCAGACACAGAACAGAAAAAGTAAGTGTTCAAAATTATTATCTACGGTTTTAATCTGATTTGCTTAGAGTATGGAAACCTTTTTTGTGGTATCATATTTTTGGGAATTTCTTCCAAATCGCAAAGTTTTACTCCTCAAAGAAATCATGCCGTACATTATATTCAAGTTGAGTAGAATACAGATTCTCCCTACCTTAACCTAGTGTTAATAAGGTGACAACCACAGAGCTAATGGTTGCCCAGACAGACCTTGTTCAAATTGTGGTTGGCATGTTTGCATTTCAATGGCAAGTAGCTGTTGTTTAGTCTACACTAAATTTCACTTGGTTGAAATAAAACAAGTATTCAATTCATACTGGATAGAGATAGTTATCATATGTAACGCGTGGAATACCTGTTAAGTATTCAGTGAGGCCAGAAGGTCCCGGGCATGACCGAAGACTTTCTGCGACTTTATTGTGTGAACACTAAACTACGAAAAGTCCTCATTATATGTTCGTGATTGTAGCCTACTCTTGACGGATAGCGACAGAAAGGGAGAACTACTGGCAGTCTACTGCCAGAGTCCACGGACAGGGACGTTCAGCCATTGGTCTAGTCTCTCGACGTTCTATCGCTACTCCTGATGTATACGGGATATAAGTAAAGCAAGGAAGGTGGAAGAAAGTATGACAGAAAATCCAAGGCTGTAAGATTGTGGTGTGTAAGCACCCAGCATGACTCGTCTTTCGGCTGCTGCAATATCGCGTCGACAGATGACCATTTAACTTGTGGGTGCGCAACATTGTGGGTCAAGGGGGATTGGTGGGGAAAGGAAATCGCGGGACTGGGAACTAGGCTGCTGGGAAGACAGAACGCACAAGACTGTGAACGAGGCTGACACACACAGACACACGCACGCTCACTCACTCACTCGCGCATACACACGCATTACATGTACATGGAGTAGGAGAATGCTGGCAGGTAGCAAGGCCAGAGAGTAGGAGCTAGTACAAAATACCCGGCGAGCTCAAGAACAAGCAACAAAGCACACCTGGTCAAATACATTGGTTTTTATTTTGAAAACGTTTCTGATATTCATGAAATATGGATTCGCGTACTTGTTTCGAGTACAAACTCAAAATCGTCTCACTGCGTACTATATTATACTGGGTCAATCCTGCATGGACTGTACGTGGACACGTCTGCACATTACACTAAGCTAACTCACGTACTTACTGTCCGTGCACGCACGCCCATGAATGTTCCAAATCCTTAACATTATGTACCTATACTAATATAAATCCCGAGGGGGTGGGTCGGGGGAGGTGGGAATGAACGGGGATTTGACGAAATTTCTTCTTCCCTGGGTGGGGAATTTGAGGCAATATTTTTTATAATATTTTTTACTTGGTATGTTATTACCATAGATCTGACAAAAAAATCCCTTGCCTCTCCCCTCGGGGTTTACATTGACAAGCACGTTATTTCTTCATCACGTCGATTATATTGTAGTATTTCACAAAACTGTTCGTGCCGTTGTTGTTAATTTTTTGTATATTTTCTTTGACACGTAAGGGCGCCAAACCCACGGCACTTTTTCATACACAGCAATGAACCTTATATATTTCAAAATGAAAAATCTTTACAAGAAACAAACCTATAAATATATTGTTTTCAACCACGGGTAATAACAAGTCGGTGTATTGAATATGCATTTCAAAGCGAGATATGTACTGCTCGGCCTTTTGAACACCGTCCCCAGTAATATCTCCAGCAAATTACATTTTTTTACAGTCAGTGAGTCAACTAGCCTGACTACAGACGCCAGTTTTCATTGCTAACAGTTAGAAAAGTTAGTGTCGGCGGGCAGGTCATCACGTTTTTCAGATTTTCACGTAATCACGTACGAAATTATTGCCCTTTCTTTTGTGTTCTAACTTGAGTTGCATTTGATTTCAACAAATCAAAAATAGTTTACTTGAAATCACGATTATTGTACCGTAGCTGATTCAGTTGTTTCAAAATGGCGCCCGACAGAGAAGGGAACCGTGAGGCTTGCATGCTTTCTGGAGAGGAAAGGCCTCGCTTTCGTGTCCGAATAAATAGCCATTTAAGTCAGGCTCAAACAACTTCTTTTTCTTGGAACTGGTATGTACATATTTCAAACCTTAAATATAATGCAGTCATCACATCGTCAGCATGCGTGTCGCTATGTTTGAACTATGAATGGCGCCTCCATTGGGCTAACATATATACAATACTGACGCAAGGAGTTCATAAATTAAATAATGTAAAAATATAAAAATAGTGTTGGTTTGTTGTTGTGTTTCTTCTTCTGATTTTAACTTTGCTGCTTGAACTCTAAAGAAACAGACAAACTGCGGACTGAGTAAAGGACCTTTTCAGTACTAAAGTGTCTTTCCAAACCTGAGTCACAACTTTTCTTACCACCAGGGAAGTGGAACCAAATCCAATGAAAGGTGTTGATGAACGCAATCTCAGCGTCATGTTCGTGCTCATTTTCGTTAATAGTTTTTACATTTGGTCGAGAAGTTTAAAAAAATAGAAAGACAATCTGAGTTCTGAAAGTATTAAAAGATTTCTAAAAATCGGTTGGAGTAATCTCTTGAGCGCATTTCAACATAGTTGACTTTTAAAATACGTCATATATGTATATATAAGTTATTTAAATAGTCGCTTATCAAGCCATCTTCAGTTATTAGCTGCGCGAAGTCGACTTCACATTGTACATGAACTTCTTTCCGACCACGCCAGAAGCAACTGGAGAGTTTTTTGTTCATGACATCTCCGTGCTGGGACTCGTTGACCGTACTTAAAGGCGACATACGACCACTTTTTAGCAAGGTTTACCTCCATACCATGACGTTAGAAACACGTAGTTACAGTTTAGTTTCTTGTTTGTCTTCTGATTAAGCCTTTACAAAGCACGAGGTCATTCAGCAACTTCTGTAGAAAAGCTGTAAACAAGGTCTGATGACTTCATCATTCGGGTTTTATCGGCTTAGGAATCACACGCTTCGGCGAGGCAGAGGCAGCGAGGGAACACATTCTCACCCTGCAGCAATGTTGTGGGAATCAATGTTTCACCGAGATAAACACACACTGTACTGAACATTCTGCACAATTTATCAAAGCGACAACAAGTCTCGGCTTGAAAACGTTTACATGTATACTTCAATGTCGCATAATCTTGTAAAGCTTCAGTAGGTCTGTGAAGCTTTAAAGGGCAATTGCCGCGAACTGCAGGTTGCTTTCAATACTAGTTTCACCCATGCATTTGGTGATTTCATCGTGTTCATATCGTTGTCCGAAGTCCAGCTTATCCTGGCAGTCCATACCACTGTTACTGAGTTTGTACTAAAGGTAATAACGGCGAATAACTGACCAGCCGTACTCGTGCGACTCCGAGGGCAATATGCCGTAATGGAGCTCAAGAGAAGGAGGAGGTGCGAGCAAGAAGGTCGACCTGGAGGGTCGGGCCGGGTTCATCAGACATATGAACCACGCTCTACCAACGTCAGCTGAAGCCCTTTTGAAAATAGAACAGACGCCATTAGAGAAGCGGTACAACAGTTGGATGAGCCCAGACTCACAAAGGGAACCCCACCTGCACACACAATCAGGGTAGTGTTTAAAAACACTCTTCGTGAAGTGGCCGATACAAACAGGATTTTCGATACTGGTTTTGGCTGAAGATACTACAAAACAGTGACTGCAAAGTTTCTTGAATCACTAAATTGATCGTAAAACCAGATTTAGGAACCATTTTCCCCGCGCGGCCGAGAAAGAAGAGTTATGGCAGGGGGAATGGGAAGACTCCTGCCTCTCCCCAGTCTTCTTCTCGATGCGCTGGGAAACTTGCTCAAAATCCTCTCTTGCAGAGAAAAAGTACAAACGCCAACAAAAAGTGACGGTGTTTTAAAATAAAAACCCTGACGAAATACTATAAAACGATGAAGCAAACAGCTTCCAACAGGCCACATGAAGCTTAATGTCAAGTTTATACCAGGAACAGGTGTATAACTGACTGGCGACAGAGTAGTTAACTACACTATTGACGTCAGTCCTATTGGAGTACAGTTGGCTCACGAAGGGGACCCTGCTGTGTATGCAAACGAGGTAGCGCTGAAAAGCACTCTTCGAGAGTCTGGACTCGAGCCATGAAATACATAACAATGGGTGAACTCGCAGTACTCGCGAGTGGCGCGGACCAAAGAACCACGACAAAGAGAAAAAGACAATAATATCTTGTAACACAAACAAAAACAAAACAATAAAAAACGCGCATAATGCAGATTCTCTACTGATATGTATATCTCTGTCCGTTAAATCGATCAAATAGTTCATAAATAATTTAAAATTCTGTTCCAAAAAAATGGCGCTGAAGTCATTAAGTGTTACATATGTGACTGCAACACATGAACTGGCAACAAATCGACTGTTGCTAAAATCAAAACACAATGCTACAATTGTGGGTTTGGTATTCAGTTCCTACAATGCTCGCACAATGATACATGGTTAGGTTATTAGATTAATTTTACCGCCATGGCTTTCTGACCACGAACATTTTCCTAGCAGTATTACATATAAATTCGCGCATATCGCAGGTAGCTTACCAAATCAATCCAGCCACTGGCAGAATTGGCCCCTCTTTCGCTAAGTTATAAAATTACACACTGCGATTTGTCCGATTGACTTGGTGAAAGTCTCAATGTCCCGGATAAACTTCGGTCTGATTCTAAACTCTCTATCACTGCAACGAATGTTTCAGTAAATTGAGCAGATGTTTAGTCCGACTTCATAGATTTTCCTTCTACGCATTTTCGCTGAAATTTGACGCAAATATCATAGCGCGCAAATCTGCCTTTAAACAACAGTAGTCGAAAGATTAACACAATTATATGTAACGTTTTAGAGACATATTGTTGGCAGAACCTACCTGCAGCGATCCCATCTGTGTTTGTTGTTGTTCTAGCGCAGACGTGAGTTCTTTGCACTGTTCAGCAGTTCGCCGCAGGTCTTCTCGTAGAGACGTGATCTGATGAGACAAGATATGGTAATAACGTTTAATCACTCGGCGACAATTTCCGACATGCTAAAATAAAACACTGGCTTTTCCCGGGCTGACAGACGTCACTAGTGCAAGATGGCGGATGGCTCGCCATCTTGGACGTGTAACCTGGCTCCTATTAAGTGCCCTGGTGACGAGACTAGTCACGTATCCGCGGCAACTTACCTCAGCCTCGCGTGCTTTCCTTTCTTTGTTGAACTGCTCGCTCTCCTGGTGCAGCTTCTCTTTCAGTTTCAGGACCGTTCGATTCTGTATATGAGAAAAAGAAACGATATGAGCTTTGCGTTTTGCGTATTTCAGGTTTTAATGCTTTTTGCAATGGCTTTACATCAACTGAGAAAAGCTTTTACCTTCTCTTCTATCGTGTGGGCCAGTTCTTGCTGTTGGAGCTTCGTTTCCTCAAACTGACTTCGCACTTGCGACAGATCAGACTAAAACAAAACGATAAAGAATCATTTGTCTCGCACCCATTTACCTAGACACAAGTCCGTAACAATGTACTGAGTGCTTCCAAGCCCCCCCCCTCCCCTCCCCCCCAAAATAATCCAAAAATGAATTGTGCGGCAACAAATACGTGATGCCAGAATATTCCCTGACCTAACTAAAAACTTTACTGACACTGAACTGTGAAATTACATTCGAAGTGAAGAATTTCTTTGCGTTACACGACAAGATAACGTACGCGAACAAAACGCAGGTCCAGTGTACATTGTCAAGTCTGCTCCATCAAAGCCGCTTATCAATGTCGGCGTTAATTCCGGTTTCTGTAGTATAACGTGACTTAGAGTATGCTACTCCGACCTGGATGGGCTGATAGTCCATTGCAAGGCTATTCCACATGCGGTTTCTTGTCAGGTTTTCTCCTAACGATTTGCAACTGAGTGCCAATTTATACACGTACTTGTAGGTGAAGAGAAGACCAACAACATTACCAAGTGACAGCTCTCAGGTTTGAAACATAACTCCCACATGCTAACCACTCGGCCACCACGTCTCCCACCAAATGTAACAGATACTTGCAAATACTCACTTCTTTTTCACTATTGAGTCTCTTTAATTCCTTGACCGAGTCCATCAGATTAATCATACAGTCCTGGGTACGAGAGAAAAATAGCGCATGAGTAACATACCACAAATCCTGGTTATAAATGAGCCCCCCCTGTCTGCTAACAAAATATTCCGGTTGTAAGCCCCCCCCTGTCCGCTAACATAATATTCTGGCTATAAGCCCCCCTTCTCCCTGTTATAGAGAACCACCTGTCTGCAAAACAAATATTCCGCTTCGTATAAACTCCCCAGATACAAGCCCTTCTGCTCTGATCGGGGATCTCACATATTTATGCCTTATTCAACTTTAATTCTTGATGACTAACTTCCAGTTCGAGTTGTTATTGCTTGCAATAAATCGATCGAAATTATTGGTTCCTTTATGCCTAAAGACCACAGCTCTCTTCTCGCATTAATGTCCCCCGTACTCCTCCTCAGAATAATTTTACACTAATTTAAATCTTTCTTAATATCATTTTTATAAAACTTTCCGCCCTCTGCTCCCCTGTAAATCCAAAATAGGAAATACCACCAACCTTGTCTGACTCGTTGCGTTTATCAAGACTAGCAATGGTTTCCCTAAGTTCTGTCAGCTCATTCTCCAGCGCATGCGCTCTGTTTACTTGTGTCTCGCAGATAACGTCCCTCTTCTGCAGCTCCGTTCGTAAGTTCACACACTGCTCCAGCGCAAGCACGTGGTCCTGTAAAACGGAGAACACATTTAGCTCTAGATATTCACAGCTGTTCAGGCCAGTGAGGTACAACAAGTTCCCGTAGCAGTTTAGGGAATAAATTGTTCTAGCCTGCCCGCATCACGAGATCCATTCAGCGAGAAAAAAGTATCGTAAAATTGATAAAATTGCCTTTACACATTTACGTTGTCAAAATACTGACGGGGCTGGTACTCCAGGGAGGGGTATTTTCGCAGCCATCTTTGCAGAGTACGGGTTAATTTATCAGAGAAGAGAGTTGAAAGAGAGGGAGATACGGGAATGGGCAGGTTATCTAGAATTAAGATTTAACCTGCAATTGGATTCTGGGCCGTAACGACTGACTTTGAGTAAGCTCGGTTCATGATCGGAACACTTTATAACACACCGTGGTTAGTCAAATTTTATCGTCGGGGGGTGGGTAGCGAGTGAGGACGTTTACTATTGGTTGATTATTAGCTGGTGAACAGGCTCTTCTGGAGACAGCGTGGGGTGGGTAGCGAGTGAGGGTGTCTCCTATTGGTTGATTATTAGCTGGTGAACAGGCTCTTCTGGAGACAGCGTGGGGTGGGTAGCGAGTGAGGACGTCTCCTATTGGTTGATTATTAGCTGGTGAACAGGTTCTTCTGGAGACAGCGTGGGGTGGGTAGCGAGTGAGGGTGTCTCCTATTGGTTGATTATTAGCTGGTGAACAGGCTC
>JANVCJ010013788.1:0-14277 GCA_026413505.1 Epizoanthus ramosus | reverse complement strand
ATACACTCAAAACAGGTTGTGAGTCCCATGTCAATATTATTGTGGTGGATTTTCTGTCAACTTCAAACACCTCGACAGAAATTGCGCGTCTCGCTCATTGAAAGTTGTTGTCACGAACCGTTGCTCCAATGGATTATGGAATATTTCGAAACAGAACAAAGAATTTTGCATCTTTTGTCTAAATATTCAGCTTTGATGAGATTGAAAATACCAGTACATATCTAACTGGTACAATAGCTCGAGAATTTTACACTTTAACAAAAAGAAAAAGTGGAGAACCACAAACCTTCTTATGTTTGAGCAATGTAAGAATATTCACATAAAAACGTTAGAAGGCAAACACAGAAATGACAATTCTAATAGGCAGTTCGGGAGACAAAGTAAAAATATTGTCAGTATAAAATTCATTAGAAATACAAAATTTCTTTTCGAGTCACCTAACAAATGCCTTTCCAATATTTTGCTGTGGAATTTCTGTAATGTAGCGAATACAGTTCACATGAATTTTAAAACGCTCTCAGTCTGTCACTGCCACAACTTTTATGCGACTTCATCCGAAATCGAGATTCTGCAAACTAATCACACTGAGCGTCCCTCGGCGTAACACTATCAGAATGTATTTTAATGTATTTTAATAATTTAAAAATTTTTTAATAATTTTCTGACGTACATGTACTTCAAAATGAAACCTGGCGAAATTGTCAACCGACAAAATAGAACACAGATGATTGAGATGCAGCCAATTTATATAGTGTAAAAAAAATGTAAAGCATTGCATAGTTCTCATGACTCTTTGTAGAATGTTTGTTTCCGTTGTGATGATGAATGCAATAACAAAATATAGAAAATAAACTTGAAAGGAGTTTGGAAACTTTACAAATAAAAAACCAGTTTATCGTTTCTTTCTATTTTAGCATATAATTATTATATACAAAAAAAATATGAAATATTCATTCAGTATGGAAACTGCTCTTATAATTAATAAACAAATGAAATTTACCTGAACAGAAGAGAAGTGTCACAAAGGCCGCACTGAAAACAGTGCCGTACGTTCAACGTTGGCGTTGAAATTGTTCTTGTGCAAAGGAGTATACATGGAGAAGACCACCAGCAATCATCATGCATCTGGATTCAGTTCATGAGTGTGGTATGAGCAAAATTTCTCTCAACTTGAAATATAAACGTATCAGTGTACACAATGCAGCTCCAGGTGCGTTGAATTGGGAATATGGCATATGCTACCACTGGTTTTCCTGTCCATCCAGCATCATAGTTATGTTTCTGGCAGTGAATTTTCACAAAACCCTCCTGTATTCATACTTTCTGTATTCTGTTTCCAATATTTCGGGGATGGATACATGTACTGTTAGCTATCCACAAATTCTTAGTTCACTTTTTTGACTGCAAATTAAGAAAACTATTAACTCAATTAAACTGTATTTCCAACATAACACGTGTTGAAACTGATTTGTTTCCTTCGTTTTGCTGACATGCCTGACTGAAAATGTCTAACCGCGCAGACGGTTGGGGCCGGGTCGAACATTTGCCGCAGACCAGGATTAGAAGAGTGTGTAAAAAATGTATGCTGCATGGCAGAATCTGTTTCTTGTCCTTCTTTGATAGGAATTTAATTTTACAGAACATCTTTAGTTTCAAAGTTAAAGTAAATCCACCAATTATATTTTCGAACTGGCGTGAAACAGCAAATTGAAAAAAATCTTGTTGTAACAAAACAATTTTGTCATAATGTTTCGCTAAAAAGTTGTTAAATAAATTTAAAAGGCTAAAAGTTATTAATAGTTAACCCTATCTAGTCTGGGATTTTTGGATGTCTCGCAGCCTGGTTGGGGGAGGGTGATTCAACACCCCCCCCCCCCTTCCTAGTAACTTTGTTATTATTCATCAAAAACATGTGAAACTTGGGTCAATTGGTAAGTGTCGTAAGCTCTACACAATTATGGTGTCAATTTGTAATTAGGGCATGTGACGTCATGATGACGATACAAAATTTGATTTTATGGAGTATTTTCAGCATTTCAAGACTTTTACCCCTGAAATCTAAGGGAAACCAATATACTCGGATTTTTAATAAAAGAAGGAACAGATACAGTTTTGATAGTTCAAACTTTAATATTACTATGGTGTGCCGTATTAGTGACGTCATGAACTAGTCCATAGACTGGCCAGTATTTTGTCAATTTCGTTTATTGCTGCACTTCGGCTAAAATACAACAGAACTAGATTAAAAATACAGAAAACACAGCTAAATGAAACTTTAGTGAACTAAAATTACTAATCAGGACAAAAAATGATATTTGACCAATTACGTCACCGTTGCCATGAAAACATTGTACATGTATCGTCTTTGCTTAGAATTTTGACAAAATGGTCGGATAAGAAAAAATAAACAATTACTTTTGTTAAATATCCTTATCACCTGACATGTATCCCAAACGTCTTCTAGTTCTACGAAAAAATAATGTCGTTTCTGACTATTCCTTTTGGTGAACTAGCGCTGGCCTTTTGTAAATAGTGGCATGCAGCCTTTAACGCTATTGGATAGAACGAGAGTTTCAAATCGAAGCCTCTGTCCACCATGCTAGATGCATTAATTGAAAACTTGTTAATGACACCACAATCTCAAATATAAACGGTGCACAGTAGTAGGTGACTTCACACTACTTGTCAGAACGTGCTGCACCAGTATACGAATTTAAAATTTATTTGCAGTAGACATATAATTTTAAACAAAATGTAAATGATCATTGTTTATTCCCATTTCTCATGTTTAACACTGAAGAGGCCACGCCCATGGTGATATATATTTCATTTTTAGATTTATATATAAATACACGATGGGCGAAAACACCTGACTGTCATGATTAATGATTGTCATGACTGTCATGACTAATGATTTTAGCTTTATACAGGTCTAAAATTATGTGTGTATAATAGATATTTGGAAGACAGTTTGGCAAATTAGAATATGAAGAAACTTATCAGGATCTTTTTGTTTTATATATATATATATATTATATATATTAGTATTTTTCAGTGAGGAAGTGTATGAAATCTATTAGAAAGAACTGAAGAAATTTATCCCATGACATTAATTATTATGATTAGTTATTATTAAACACGAAGACGCACTATAAAAGGGCGGTACCTAAGGTACACTCTTCTCAGTTGTCAATCAACCGTTGAAGAGTGCACATCTCTGAGCGCGGGAGAGTTCAGCGCGCAAGTTCTCAGAGGCGGGAAATACATAATTGCACAAACAAACTCACATGCGACGAAGTATTTGTGGAGTCTGAGCTGTTTTCGTACTTGTATTGTATACACGAACCCGTGGATTGTCGACCATTGAACAACAAGATGAGGATATTATCCAGGTATTGTAATTTTATCTGATTTTTTAACTTACTGAACATTTTATAAACATTGACAAATCTTCAAAAAAGTGCTTTCATTTCACTGGGCTTCGCATGTACTGATATAGTTGCATGTTGTCCATATTCTCGCAAAGGAACAAGAAGCACTGACCTCTATTGTTGACTACTCCAATGGCAAAGTAGTCGAAACCAGGAAGTTGAAGAAGGAAAATGTTGAACTGAAAAGACAGCGTTCGTCGCCGACTACACTGATGCGAGCCGTTTGCTCTGGCGCGGCGGTAAAAACACAACGGTCAACGGTAATCAGCCGAGATAAAGAACAATGCTTTTCTTTTCCAAATGAATTACAGCGGTTATTTAATAAAGACACTATTAGACTAACGAGAATTAATTTAGTTACTTGATACAATTGCCAATGATAACACAGAAGTGATAACTATTACTGAAGTCACAGCCTTGTGCTTTGACTTTGTATTTTACCTCGAATTTCAACACATTCCTGATCAAATATATCAAAATAAACTTCATTCAGCATTACTGCCGAAGTTGACTTTTTCAAATTAGTAAATTTTGCGATGTCTGCATTATCAGTTGTAAAACTTACAAAGAAATTCTACAACTCGTACAATTCAGTAATGCAAGTTCTTGCACTACTAATTATACTATACAAAATACATTTCACAACTGGAATATGAAGATTGATGACGCATGTAGGCAGATTTATCTTGGAAATAGAGTTTTCTTTTGCCTGATCAGCGAACATGAAACGGGACATGAAACAAAGCTCTGTTAGCGGTGTATGTACAAAGTTGGCGAAAGTAACCAAATATTTGTATGATATGCAAGTTTATTGGATATTGGGTAAAGATTTAAAAATTGTTTCGTTTTGATTGTTCGAAATTTCCTGCGTGGACCTAACATGAAAAAAGATGACCTTTGGCTTTGTTTATTTTATTATTTTAGTTCAAACGAATTACTAAATCGCATTTGTGTACTTTATATTCATGTAAGCAATTAGAATCAGTCTTTATACAGTACCACACACAAGAACCATGATGATAATTATTGTGGTATCTGCAGCCTGCAGGCAATGTAAACAGGGCCCAACTATAATTATAAATAGTGAACTAAATTGGAGACTTTTTCCACTATTTATAATTTTCCTAATACTTCCTATGTATTTCACACAGCACTGTAATACATGTAATTATAGTATATATTTTTTGCAATGGTTTGCACAGCAACTTGAATGTGAAAGGTTTCTATATTACATGTATAAATACATAGGCTAATAAAGATTATTATTATTATTATTATTTTAAATTGCTAAAAGAGTAAATCATTTTTAGCATGCATGCCTGCACTCAGACTTTTTGTTTTTTCCTATATATATGTGGGGTATAAGAAAATGAAACTGAAAACCTGCAAAACCATGCATAACAAGTGAGAAAGATGGGGTGTGTGGGTATGCTTTGCCCAACTGGACAAACCATACCAAGCAAAATGCTTCAAAAAATACTGGCAGTGGCTAAAATAGAAGAGACATTGGCAGGATGCTGAGTACCAGGCAAAATTATAGATTACTCTTGGACACTGAGAGGGTAGATGTGACACAAAAGATTATGCCCCTATGTGTTGTACGAGATGTTCAGGCTTGCTTCCCAAATCCCACTGGCAATGCATACATGGGCCATAAGTCTGAGTAAAACCTCTGTAAAAATAAAAGCCATAACCTCACAACTTGTCATCCATGCACCAATCAGTGCAAACCCCAAGTGGGCAGGGACCCAGGCAATGGGTGGGGGTTTGACCAAAAATCAGAAAATAACAAAAGGGTGTAGTCTGTTAATGCAACTACCGCATGTCAGGCATGCAACCTACTATGCCCACATTTGATATACCCAAATATGATACATTTCACAAGTGTCAACATTCCATACATGCTGATGTAATACAGTCCTGATCATGAATCAGCAAAGCTACTGATTGACTAATTTATGTTAATTTAGAAATTATTGGTTGTTTTATAAGATAATAATTATAATAACAATTATAATAATAATAATAATAATAATAATAATATTAATAATAACATGTTTTACATGTAGGACCATTCCACACAGTCTCGGCTCAATGCTCTTACATTAAAAAGTGTCTACAATTTTAATAATAAAAACCTAGTATTAAATTATGGAAATCTAAAATCAATTTCTCCTGGAAAAGATCAAATAAATATCATTACCTATTAATACTACTAAAAGTAAAAGTTTGAAGTAAAGATTTGAAGCTTGTGAATTAGACATCTTACTTGTGCAAAGCAAATACAGGTATAAGCTGATTCATAATCTCTAGCGAAACATATGAAAACAACAAAGAAAGGATAAATGTCAGACACATTCTCTATTCATTTCTCCCTCGTTTCTTGGGGTTTACAATCGATCAGTGCATAATGATTATAATTGATACAAAAACAAATTACAAATTAATTACGGCACGTGAGTTTCGAAATATTTTAGGATTATTTCTTGTGTAAACTTTGGTCATCCATTGGACCCACCTGAGCCCTACCCGGCGTTGTGTTTTAGAACACAACATGTATAGCAGATAGTACACACTGTAATGCCCCTAACCCAAAGTATAGCCTGCATAGTTAGTGCAAATTGGAAAAGGAGTGGGTGTTTGTGATTGGGAGGGGGGGGGGGGGGTTGCTAGATAAAAGGAAAGTAAAAACAAGGGGGATTTTCCCTTTCTTGTTGTCTCCCCCTTCTTCCATCACTTTGCTACAAATTAAGGCAATTGATAATCACCCTACAGTGTACAATTACATGTATCACCTTCCCTCAAATAAGCAGTACATGGTCTACTCCATGGATTGAAGAGACTACTTTTTGTCTGGTCTCATCTAAGATTTTATGGTAGTAACAAGCAGCATAGACACACAAGCTTCCCCACCATGCCAAGGTAGTAGTCTCATGATCATTGGGGAAGAATAAGGTACAAATAATTGTGTCTGCCTCTGTTTCTGTGACTATTACTCACATATATACAGAATCATATATATATACTCACAAACAAACACATAATTATATACAATGTACATGTATGTACATGTACAGGTACAGTACTATCAAATACACACCAATTATTTCCAAATTATTGTATTATGGTAGCTAGAATTACTCAAGAAACTTTATCTAGGCTATATTAAAAAGTTAAAATACAAGCAGGTTAAAATCTATGTACAGTAGAGAGGGGGTGCGAGAGGTGCAAATGCACCCCCCAGGCCCGTTGAGGTCTGGACTTGGTCCGACCTGATTTAAAATTTAAAAGTTTGATCCACCGTAAATAATGAGTTTTGTCGATCAAACTTAATTTACTGGGCTGCATGGATTGTTGGAGCGACAGAAATAGATGCATTTCTAATTCATGTGGAAGCCCAATGCATGCATTCTTAATACCAGTTCTGAAAAGTCAAACTGTATCTCATGCTGGTTTTTCGGCTGATATGCAAAGTGAGCCCTGGATTTTTTGTGTCTTTTAAAACTATTTTCAAAGGTCCCTTTTTTTCTGAAGAACAACTCTACATTGCAGGAAATGTAATCTCAGACAATCAAATTTCAAAAATTTTCACACCACCCCTGCAGAAAATCCTGGCTACGGGCCTAATATATACACAATCCACATGTAAAATATAGGCTCACCCAATCTAGTCTTATCTAAACTATATTATAGTCTAACCTAATCTAATCAAAACTAATATCATCTAATTCTATCAATCTTATCTAACCAGATCTAATCTAAACTATTGTAATGTAATGGAATGTAGTGACAGTAATGTAATGTAATGTAATGTAATGTAATGTAATGTAATGTAATGTAATGTAATGTAATGTAATGTTATGTAATCTAATCTAATCTAGATAATTTAATTTAATCTAATCTAATTAATCTAATCAAATATGTATACCATTGCCCATTACTGTAATGAAATAATGAAAAAGTAGCTTTCAGTTTGGGGAACCTTTTTTGCCATGTCTACACACCTCCATCGTCTCCTGAAGACGGAAGGATGCCGACGACAACACACCTATACATGAACAACTGAACACCTGAACAAAATATCTGAACTCCTAGCAAAGTGCCAGCACAAAAAAAAATTTATGCATGTAACTTCAAGGCTCATTAAGAATCACTACGGTAACCATAGTTTTTATCTTTAGTCTGATGATCGCTGCCGCACAGGCAAACGTGAAACTGCAGTAACAAATTTAAAATCTTACAATTTTTAGTATTTCATAATTTTACCCATCATGTTTTAACTTTTATAGACTTTATACATGTACAATCATGTACATACATGTATAGACACATAAACACAAGCACTAACAAAATACACACACTTTCACTCTCTGTTTACATATGTCCAAAGCATGTCCAATTTTTAGTGTGGAAACAAAATATGTTTTAGCAGTTTAGTAATCTTGTCTCTGCAAGATGATGAGGATGACAGCTGTGTTGGTAGAACTATGAGGAAGCATCTCTGGAAACATTCTCATTCTGCAATAAATAATGTATCAATTAATGTATATATATACTAGTCATGTAATGCTTTTGGGTGGGATACTATGTTTCAATTGTATTTGCCGTACATGTATACACTTGTAAGCCATTAGTTGAGTGTATATATAGCTTTATATAATTTATACTTAGTGTAATTTTAATTGTAGAGGAAGAGCCAATTACTGGATTCTACAATAAAGCCATGATGAGTTTCAAACTTCCCAGACTTTCCAGGAGTGTTTTCTTGACATTCATTGAACAAAACAGTTGAGATCGGATACATGGAAACTTGATACATTTATTATTATTATTATTATTATTATAATGTACATTGACATAATAACTCAAAAACATAGACATGTCAATGATGTAGTTCTAACCAACAGCACAACATGCCCCCTGTGAACCCTCTTATTTATGGTAGCTACAACTCTGCTACACAACACCACTAGTCACCTCCACTTCAGGGAATAATAATTGCCAAATATATGTTCAGTGTTGCATATGTACCTGTATCAAATGTCTTAATTGTCCCCTACAACACCAATCTCTGCTGCCTTACAGCTGTTTTCGTACTGTCTCAATGAAGCCAAATGGCAGAAAAACATGTACCATTCTGAAATTGACAAATTTTGCTACATTTCTAAGATTTTAGCTCATGCACAGCACAGACTATAATATTAGCAAGTAACAAATTGTGTATGGCAGGATTTCAGTGCAAAACATAAAAAAAGGTTCCCAGACTTTCTTTAGAAATGGTTCCCTGCACTTCCCCACAATTCCCAGGTTGAGGGTTGCGGGGATTAATATTGACTGATGCATATTAAAACTGATAGAAAATTTAAAAAATATTTTCAAGACCATTTACATATTATTTTTATTATTATAATTATTATTATATTTTAATAATGTCTGTTTGTAATAGTTTATATTTATATATAATTATAACTAATTATATACAACTGGTATATATTAAAATATATTGTCCCTTTTTTTGTTTTAGAAATAAAATGTGCAAATTTTGTAATTTTCAGGTTTTAATAATTATAGTTTCTGTTTGTACTGGTCTATAATCATATATGAGTCTGTTTAGATGTGCAAGATAAAGCAAGCTAGTCCAGGGCAGTTTACCATTTGCATGGAAAAACTAGTTGGGATGGAATGTACCAAATGGTGGCAAAAGAGGATTTTCCAGTGGAATGAGCTGTACCATTTGAATATCCCAACCAAAAATTCCGGTTTTTTCCATGCAAATGGTAATAGCCAAAGTGTTCCTTTGTGCTTGTAGTATTTGAACAAAATCACACAATCATGTTCATGCAGCTTTTAGCATGCTACATACTGCATCGTCTAAAGGCATCAAGGTATAAAATAATATAATTATGTATTGTTTCTTTTTCTTCTATAAATAAAAAGTGCAAATTAATTTATAGTTTATAATGCTAGTAAATATAAACCTGCAGATTCATGTACACTAAGTACAAGTGCAGTCTACTGAATACTGGTCTAAAAACCGAATAATAAATAAATAGTAGCAACAGGTGGTCGAGTATACTCACTTCAAATTGACAAAATATTTCGGCACAGGGCCACCAACAATGTGAGCTGAACCACTTGAACGAGTCCCCACACTTGCATCGAAACTTGACAACCCCAGGCCCAACATGGCCTTGTTTTCTGATCCCAACTGCACGTTTGTCGAATTTACTGTCTCGCAGCAGCAGACAGCTGTACGTGCACCAGTAGATCCGGATCAGTGAAAAACTCAAGAAGCCTTTTCATGGCATTATATCTCGTCATCCTCAGACGCCGCAGAAGACTTTCAGTTTCACTCTGTTGAAGCTGCGGCCCTCTTCGATGGTTTTACACCTTTTGACTTTTCAGTTTCGGTTTGCTGGCCTCTTCTGTCATGGTGTACATGTATAAAATTAGCGGGCTCGAGCAAACAGCATAGACGAAGCTTTCAGCACAGCTGACAGTAACTCTTGTTGTCGCAGTCGCCAACAAACGACAACAAACGCCCGCCATTTTTTTTATTTTGAAACAATTGAGCATGCTCTGCTTGATTATCTGCTAGCAAACGTACAGGGGGCTCAAAGTATCGCCAAGGTCATGAGGGAAAAGCGGAAATGACCAATGGGTTGTTTACTTGAAAGCGGATGTTTCTAATTCTAAGCGGTCAGAAATGTATTTTGATTTTCTTACTGAAATTTACACAGCATTGGTAATATTTATATTTATTATAATTGAAAAAGTAGCAGTGTGCTACTCGAGTAAATTGCAAGCATTCAAATATTCCAGTCAAGCTACAAAACGATACTTTTATCCTTTTTTCAGTCCACTGATCGACGCGACGAGTGGCCGCCATATTTGATTCGGGAAAATAAATTCAAAATCTCAGTGCAACGGAGTTGAAGGGGGCGGGGCTAAGCTTCCTTTTATAGTGCGTCTTCGTGTTTAACGTCCCTGTCCACTGACGGTGTGGCGAAGGAATTTCATACAAATACAACTCTCGGGCAAGGCCAGGAATCGAACCTGGGACCTCCTCGTTAGCAGTCCGAGTTCTTACAGACTGCGCTAACTGTGCTCACACCTACATACATCACTAATATCACAGATACCACGAGAGAAAGGCCCGTATCACTAAATTTGCCAGTTTTCCATAAGGTAGCAGGTTAAATCGCATGCCCCAAATAGAGATCCACTTTTTTACCAAACACAACTGTCAGCACATGGTACCACCCCATCCCTCTATTGACCACCTTTTTCCATTTAGAGGAATCCTAACAACATTGTAAGTATAAAATATCAAAGCTAGTTAAAATAATACGAAGGAGAAGAAAGAAAGAAAAAGAAAGAAATGAAAATTGATAAAGAGGATTCTGTTAGCGGGACTCGAACTAGATTTTTCAGACTGCAAGCATATCAACCACTAGCCCGGTAATGTATAAAAGATCGTACATGGCTGTGCGATGATACGCTTTTATCTTCGAGTGTCGAATGTACTACAATTTCGTTTGTGTTAGAAAGCGGACAAAGTGCTGAGGCTGAAGAAAAGGGTCGACAGGATGGATTATAATTTCCAAAAAGAAAAAAGGAATTGTTGCTGTAGGAGGAGAAGCTAACCATTCTGTCATGGCCACAGTTTTTGAGGCATAAGTTGCTGTTATTCATAGTGATTACTATCTTGCTGGTGATTGGACAGTAAGCCAAGAACTCAGGTTGTGATTGGTTTATTCAAGTGGCCAATTACAGGTACCCAATAACAAAGATTTGTTATCCGATAGTGCCCAATATGCATACAAATTAATGGATAATAAAGTGGCCAATTCACCAATCAGTTTTGAGGAAATTGCAATTTGTTATCAAAGTTGCTTCAGAACCTCTTAATATTTAAGATTGTGATTCCAGAATATTTTCAGATTCTCTCCTGTCTCACCTTGCTTTTTCTCTCGCCCGACGGACTGACCATGTATCTCCGAGGATGTGAAAAATAGTGTTTATAGGAGCATTTCGGATGACATTTTTGTTTACATTTTGCTTCATCAGAATAAATCCAGTTTCAAGCTTCAGTTGTACAAAGTATATAGATCGAACGGGCATGTTACAGTTAGTAGGCATCAAAACTTTGAGCGAGATATCCTCAATACCTTTTGTGGAATGGGCGTTTAGAATCTTCAAAGTTTATAGAGAATGTATGGCCGGAGGCAAGAATTGCCTATACCAGTTTTAGATTTCTATGTAAATTTTGACGAAATAATTTTTTCGATGTAATTTTTTTCTCAT
Source organism: Epizoanthus ramosus (assembly GCA_026413505.1). Taxonomy (NCBI): domain Eukaryota; kingdom Metazoa; phylum Cnidaria; class Anthozoa; order Zoantharia; family Epizoanthidae; genus Epizoanthus; species Epizoanthus ramosus. Next base: position 2,539 of record JANVCJ010013788.1, on the reverse strand, counting down.
TCCTGAAAATCCACTCACCATTTCGTTTGACTACTAACTGTTATATACTCGTTCGATCCCTAGACTTCGTTTGTCTGAAGCTTGAAATTGGATTTATGCTAATGAAGCAAAATGTAAACAATTATGTCATGTGAAATCCTCCTATAGCTAGTGCCCTGTAGACTTTGATATCTTGAGCAAACACTGCAGGCAATAGCTGTATAAATGATTCAGTCCATAACAGATCTTTCGATTCACTGATCAGTTATCCAGAGGAAAAAAAGGTCAGAAAACTAAAGGAAACATACTTCATTCCTTGCTTTGGATAATTTCGCCATCAAATTAATAATTTATAGCTTTAGTATGCGATATGCCATCTACACATACATGTACCAGTTTACAAGCACGCCCTCTAAGTGACACGTAAGAGCTCGGCGTCAACAAGCTGGTGCAGTTCATAATGCGAATGAGCTATATAGGTGTGTGCGGCCCCAAAGGGTATGGTTTTCGAGCCGTTTTTGGACTGAAATTGGGTATGGTTTTTGGAAGAAACTGTGAAGACATAACATCAGATATTTTCCTTCTCAAATATTTACAACCAAACCCATTCTTGTATCTTATCTGAGATCGGCCCTTGTACCCGGACAGTTGCTAGTCAGAAAAAGGGGTGTCGATTTTAGGGTCAGGTCTGAAATTGGGTAGGGAAATTCACATAGTAAACAATCACTTCACTTCACTTTCAGATAGCCAACTCTCCCGGTTTCGCAGGGTGTCTTCCTGTTTTTCCCTTTTCTCCCGGTCTCCTGGCGAAGACCCGAAATCTCACGGTTTCTCAAGAAAAAAAGACTTTAATCCAAAGGGAAAATGCGATATTCTCGCATATGATTGTGGTTTTAGTGCCAATAGCGGCTTGAACTTCTAAAATATTGTTTTCTTATCAAAAACAGTTCTTTTTGTACTTCCATTGCGTTGTTCGGCCGGGATTCGCTGCTATTTCACAGGACTCGGGGGGGGGGGGCGTCCCAATAACTTTGATCATGATTAGAGGTTAATAAATGGCACTATTCATAAAATGTTTGAAATCGCCGGATTTTTCCCTAAATCTCCAGACAATACACCATTAACAATATAAATACCGCCTACATGACTAACTTTGCAGGTGGAGTGATATTATGATCCATGGCAGTTTGAGAATGGATAATTAGCGGAATAACGGACCTAAATATGCATCATGCATCAAAGCCCTCAGCTGGAACCCAGCAGGAAGAAGAAAAAGAGGACGACCGAAGATCACGTGGCAGCGCACCTTGGAAGTAGAAATGAAGAGCGTGGGAAAGACTTGGCAAAAAATCACGAAGCTAGCAAGGAATAGAGTGCGCTGGAGGGCCTTTGTTGATGGCCTATCCTCTTCTCTGAGCGATGGGCCTAACTAATAGATTGCAAAACAGCCTTTCTTTGCCAAAAAGTCCGAAAATCGGAGTTCGGGGAAATGGGACTGATTGGAGAAAGGAAGAACTCGCGCGGCCGGGGAAAAGGAGGGGTGTTGAATGGTTCTTCAAAATTGTTGAGTGCTCGCAAAATTTTGCCCTTGCTCGAATTGCTCGCAAAATTTTGGAGGGTGCTCGCTTGCTCGAATTCGCTTATTTTCGTAATTCAGTGTTTTCGCTTGCCCGTGCTCGCAAAAAATAAAGCTCTGCTCACATGCTGGCAAATGCTCGCGAAGACCATTCGATACCCCTAAAAGGGGAGTGGGAAGAGAGACTTCTGACTTCTTCTTCTCCCCAATTTCCCCAATAAAATAAATAAAGGCTGAACGTTCTACTGGTAAATTGTTTTTGACGATTTCAGCCACAATATGTTTTAAAAAGTTTTTTAATTCTTAAAACAAAGTGTCTTGCAATAAACCAGCCAGGCAACCATGAAACAGCATTGTTGATCATGTAAAGTATCGTGCAAGTGAATGTGAAATATGCCGTAAGTTCTACCAGTTTGGATTGTTCGAATTAGCATACAAGGTTTTGATTGTAAAATATACTTGTAAAAACTAAAATACATGTAAAGTTTGGTTTATTGTCAGTTTGCAATAGGATGCCGTCTTCATGAGAGGGAGACGGAGCGTTTCAACTGGATGAGGGAAGGGAGCAGGGGCTGCTAGGTGACTGCAAAATTTTGAGGTCAAAAAATCCTTAGGGGCATCCAAATAACCCCTCCCCCTTATGGAGGATTTTATCACTAAAATTTAAATATATTCTTAACTAAAAGACAAAAGTCTGCAATAAATGCATGCTTACTTCAGTGTTCGCTGTGGAGCATGCACATTTCCGTATTTTAATACATTAATTATTTATGATTAAATGTATTTTAGATAATGTTCATCAGGTAAACCCAAACTCTATTAAACATCAGCCAAGTAGTTACCCTACGGAGTACCCAACCGACATTCTAAACAGAAAATGTGGGGTATTCACACATGTATTACATCTTTAAAGGGGCTGTGTCGCATCAAAATACTGAAATATGGAAGTACCTCAGTTTTGCAAATTAAGACCGAATTTCATCA
>JANVCJ010013677.1:0-14293 GCA_026413505.1 Epizoanthus ramosus | reverse complement strand
AGAAACTCGAAGCTCTAGAAGGGGGGGGGGGCTCATTAAAGAGGGGGATTAATATAGTGGGGGGGGGGTTATTAGAGCTTCTACAGTATTTCTAGGAAGTTAAAGTCAGTCATATACAATGTACCTACCATTTTGATAAACTTTTCATTGAGGTCACAAGTGGAACCAAATGCTTTGGCCCTTAATGTCATGTTCTCCTTGGTCTGGGAATCAAACGATGGGTTCTCAATCAAACAGTTGATGAACACCCACAAATGATTCTTGATCTGGAATGGTTTCACATTGACGCCACCTTTGTTCTTTTTCTTCACCACTGTCAGTAGCTTGTCTACAATCTGTTCTGTCACGTGATTGACATGAGTTCCTCCCTATGTGGCCAAACATAAGTGCACATTATGCTTAAGGTTAGTGCAGGCATTTTCAAGGAGTCCAAGGTGTACAAGGGTTTCCAGGATGCATAATTACGAACCTTGCACATCTTGGTAAAAAATAGTTATTTCCAGACATATCCCACAATCTCAAAACCCTGTACATTACAAATAATAATAAAATAATATTTATTTAATGCTTTCTTTGGAGTAATATTTAACACTCGACTCACTGCTAAATTGTAACTTATTATATTTATAAAAAAAATGAATTGAATTAATTTATTTGAATTGAATATTGAAAATTGAAAAAAAGTGCAGTGTACCTTTGTAGTTGCAATGCTATTCACAAAGCTGGCCTGTTGAAATCCCTTGTGGCTAACAGTAACACAAACTTCCCATCTCTTGTTCACAATCTCATGGATAACTTTGGGCTTCTTGCCTTCTTCGTAGTCCTCGTCATGATCATTCCCAGCACTTTTCAGGTACAAGTCAACATAGTCTTTGAAGTTTTTAACCTACAAATATATTAGGACTATTTACCGCAATCAAACAAATTAGTGTCTTGACAATGTCCTTGTGACAATATCTGACTGTGAACATCAACACAAGCAATAGTATATTACAGACTATATTATAATCAGGGTTGTCCCTACTAAAGTAGCAGGTTAATTTTCAAAAGTAGGTGGTCCAAAATATATCTATAGATTTACAAGAAAACATATACTTACTTTTTATTGGAAGCATAAAAAGTACATATGTAGGCAGCAGAAATACAATGTCTTTTTTTGCATATCCATAAAAAACATGGAGAGAATAAGAGAATTTTCTTGTCAGGTAGCTGCTGCCATGGGATTAGATTTAAAAACTATGAGGCACTAAATTGCAATAGGTATCTACTAACACTGTAGCATACCTGCCATTATTGTAAAATCAGAAATAGGGACACCAACCAATCAGGTTGTACACATGATACACACAATGCTTACTTTTGCATTGTAGTTGCACTTTGACCCTGACTAACAACGTTGTAAATATAAACACATATGGGGTAGAAAGTTTTCTCTCTACAAACGGGTTTTCTCCATGTTAATCTATTTGTGGTTCAATGATTTAGGGAAATTTTGATTTATTCAGTAGAAATCAGAATCCACAGAAATCGGAATGGTACGATGTTTCAACATATGGAAACTAAAAAATTGGGACAATTCAAATTAAATCAGGACAGTTGACAGGTATGGTGTTAGACAATACCATAACACCACTGCTGTCTGCAAGCAGACAATTATTATGTCACACAAGTACTGGGGTAACAACTGAATCTAGGACCAACTGTTTGGCAGTTTAAAGTCTTACTCACTGTGTGATCACGCACTCACACACACACATACATACACACACACAATGCACACACACACACACGAGAGATCAAGCTGTAGCAAATTAGGCAATACCTTAATTTTTTCACCATTGAGAATTACTGAAACACCTCGAGAAGCACCGGCAATGTCATAAGCCCTCCGTGTTAACAATGCAACAGTGTCAGGGTCAAGTGTTTCCATCTTCAGCTTAGCTAAATCTGGCTTAAATGTTACACAGGTATAATCTTTGCCCTTGGAATCTCTGATCTTTGGCTCTCCTGCTTTCGTCATATTATTTGTCCATGTCTAACAAATAAAAAAGTTCATTACTTAATCAAAATTTTACTTAATTTTTTGTTCTATGAATAACCCATTTTGAGGAATTGAAAAACTTGCATCTAGGCTATGTCTGTCTGTATGCAATTGACCGTACTAAAAAAGATGGCAGCTGTACATTTAACCACAATGCCTTGCAAAATTTGTCCCAGTGAGTGTACTAAAACATTGCAAATGCTACATGTAGGTTTGAAGTTTTTTATAAGACTTTTCAGTGCATTTTTATGAGTGCTCTTAGGGTTTTCGTGCACCAAGAAGTATGGGTAAATGTACTAGTCGCCATCTTTTTTGGTATGGACAATAGAGCTGTGAGAGTGCACCTAATATGAAGGTAAACACTACGTCACATTGACAAATTCTACAAAAAGGCAGTCATGTTTGGTTATACCAGCAGATTTGTATGTGTTAGTGATATGGTATGTGCCAGAGACAGAAGATTATGGAACAAGCTCACTTCTGATCCTGATCATGTATGATCTTCTACCGCTTCAAAGGAAACAGAAACTATGTGACATTCACAACAATTTATTCTGCCACAAATCAGAACTGAGTGTTTAAAAGATGTTTCATAAGAATTGTCTTTCCAAATTTATCTAATTTTTCTATTTTGTTTTAAGATATGTTTAATGATCTTTAATGATTATGCTTTATTTTTATTGTAAACTAGCACATCAGTGCTCAGTAAATGCCAATAAAAGCCATTGTTATTATCACTATCGGTAATATTCCCTCTTGAAAGTGCAATGCATCCACATGAAATATGATTACTTAAAAGAAACTGATGTTACTAAATACTGTCAATTGTAACTACATGTATATACCAAGTCTGTGAAGATACTGGTCCCCTCAACCTCCAAATATAAACTCAAAATTTCAAATTCCAAATTAATGTACTTTTGGAACAACCAGCTTAATTTATATAATATAGAATATTATCAAACAAGAAAACCAAATTGGAAAAGAAGGCCAGTCCCCCAAAAAAGACTTCTGAACAAGAATGTGAGTTTATTATCAGTTATAGTTTGCTAGTGTAATAAGACAAAGCATTTATAAGGAAACCATACCTGGCGAAAGTGTTTTCCTGACTCAGAAGCAGAAGTCTCCACTGTAAACTTGGTGCTAAAGATGTTACACAGCTTAGCGCCATAACCATTACGACCTCCTGTAACCTTCTTCTGATGGTCATCATAGTTACTCGATGTTAACAAGTGGCCAAATATTAAAGTGGGGACAAAAACATTTTGTTCCTTGTGCATTTCCACAGGAATGCCTCTTCCATCATTCCACACACTAATGACATTGTTCTCCCTAAGTGAATAGAAACAAGGCATATTTAGAAAAAAACAAACGTTCGTACTCTACCTAGTCATAATTTACATGTCTCATAATCTGCTCTTACTAAAAATTGCTCATTTATTAGATTCAAGTTAAGTGGAACGTCTACTAGATGATTAGTTTGAGTTCCTGACAGAAGCTGAAACCAGACAATAGAGCAATGGTTATAAATAGATCTTGTGTCATCTCGGTGTTAAATATTATGAGACAAGTGTGTTAAAGGATGGTATTTCTTAGGATTTTTTCCAGTAGTCTTTAAAGCTGTTGAAGCAGTTGTATTTCAGTTTTCCTGGAACAGTCTAATATGTACATAAAATGAAGTAAAATGATGTGAATAAACTACATTCCAGGTTCTCCAACAACAGAAAGATAAAAGATGATTGATTTAATAATAGAATCATGCTTGTTCACATAACAGACACAATTACAACTGCAATAATTACAACACAAGGATCTTTGTGCTTAAATGAAAGTAACACAGATATGATTTACAATAATTATACCACCTTTCCCCACATTAAAAACTCCATAGCACAAACACAAGACTGAAGTACCGTAAATGTAATAATTATAGTTCCTCTTTCTCAAGTGTACTTCCACTTATCACCAATTCATTTAACCAGGCTATGATGATAATGCAAAAAATAACAATAATGACTTACGGGTTGATGTTGATCTTAATGGTGGTCATACTTGGGTCCCTTTGCTTGTTATCTGCAGCATTCACTGTAACAATCAAAACAACTGAAAATTAATTCACATTCAATTCTCCAATACCGGTTCTATATATTTACCTCTGTTGATACCTCATTTGTGTGATTGTTACGAACTTCAAAAACTCCACAGAACAATTAAGTTTTACAAGTTCATTCATGTTGCTTGCAAAGCGTTTTTCACTTTAGGATAATCATAATAAAAATCATAATAATAATAATCATAATAATAATAATAAGTTAATAGGATTAATTTAAGTTTGTTGTGTCTTCTAAAACATTTGAGGTTTATTTAATGCACTTTTGATTCTGTTAAAAACATTAAGATATATAACATACCCAAGATTTCATCAAAGATCTTGTAAAGACCAGGAACAAAGGTAATAGGCCGGTTAACAATTGAATTTGTAGCATCGTCGTACACCCACATGTTCTCTGTGTTAGGTTCTACCGAGCCAATGTACGTGTCTGGTCGGAGCAGGATGTGCTCTAATTGAGTTTTCTTCTGGTAAATCCGCTCAACTGAAAGTCGTTTCTTCTTCTTACTGGGGCTCTTAGCGGGTGAGTTCATGTTGTGTTCCTAGAAAGAAGAAATTGGTAAGTGTTTGGGCTTATCTTCCACTTTGTAGATATATTATTCTCAAGTTTAGATGAGGTAAATTATTTTAAACTGGTAAACACTCTTGAACCAGAATTAGACCAGGACTTAACAAGGAATCCCCAATCTGTAAAGCTTATTCGAACAAGAAAAACACACCCCACTAAATTTTTAGTCTCAATAACACTGGAAATGGCATTTTAGAGTCAAATTAAAAAAAGTTCTAAGAGGCATGCCCCCACATCCCAGAGTTAATGTTTCCCCTTACTCGTCCATTTCAAATATCCTCACATATTTCTGAATTTACATCTGATGTTCATAACTAATCCATCCAACTGAAATTGTTTTTGCTTGAATCTGAACCTGTATTGCATCAATATTCGAAATGTTATAATTAAAGTCCAGCATGCCCCTTCATAACCTTCCTTGTCTTGCAATTTGTTCTTGCGAGTTTCCAAGAGTGCAGGAGTTGCAGGAGTAGGGTTGGGGTTAATCCTAACCCTGCACTCCTGCAAACTAAATCCTCTGACTTTTGTCAGCTTATAACAGTTCCAGATCTATTTATAGCTGCTCTCCCAGTCGCTGGTTTCATCATGTCACACAAATCCAACCAATCTCTAATATTAACTTGAAACTAACTGATTCATCATTTACTTTTAGACTGTCTTCACGCACTCTGGGCATCACTTCTTAAGCTGGTTCACTAACTTTTGAAAAGTGAGTCTACTGCACTGAGCTGACTTTTGAGTTTTATCCATGGATAATTGTTATTTTATACTTCATGGAATTGAGAGCTAAAACGTTTCCAAACATATACTTCACTGTCAAAATGCTGTGAACTGCTTGAATGATAACAGAAAGTCATAAATATGGAACGTTGAATAATTTGCAATTAAGATTTTAAAAAGCACTGTTGTGTTGGTGTTGCAAACCAAATCTTGTGTGCATTCCATTCAAATAACATTCAGTGATCCAGTAGTAACATCATTTCAAGATTTCATAATATAAAAATGAAATAGTTGCTAAAAAGAGCTTAAACTATACTCTGCGGCTATAAAAAAGCAAGTATGTAATATAATAAAAATACTGTGAAATACAGCCGTGCTGGCACGCGACTAGACTGGGTCGATTGTTTTCCGACAACCGATATCATAGTGCACACTTCACCAAGATCCAGGCCCTGATCAGCTTAGTAAACTGTACTGATCTACCATCAAAATAATTACTACAATTTACTAAATAACTACATCCTCTTTTTGTAACTCCAAAAGCATACTATACCTGCAAAGGACTAGCGATGGTCGCCATCTTTGCAGCCTTGATAGCCAAAAAAGGCGGGAAATTCTTCTCGTCTCTGCTACTTCCAAATTTACGTAATAAACACACTAAAACCTAAACACTCAAGTAACTAAGGTGTATTTCTGGCTTATTATGCTAGATTTAAATGTTCCTGATTCTCAAATTGAGAATAAACCTACCAAACCCTACCAGCTAAAAAACCCAGTTCGATGGAACAGAAGTATCGCCAAAAACTACCGAAGTTTGACCGAGCCGCCACGAGTTCGAGAATTTGAAATAACCAATCAAAAGCGGACATTTTAGCACGTGATGTCAAGCCCAATTCCCCTCGGTCAACCGAACAAAATGGCTGAACGAAAATTTTCATTATACATTTTAAAAACATCGAAACCTTTCGAATAAATTTTACTCTGTTAACTTTGCAAAACTCGTTTTAAAACTATGCAGAGAATTAATCATCTGGTTTGGCACTCAATTGAAAAACACCGTACGGAACTAGGTTGAATTTATAATAATATTAATAAATTTGTCTACAGTCGTACAGACTCTATAAAGTCTAACAGACTACATGTTTATGTTATTCAGTATTTTTCCCGACTATAAGTATATTGTATAAAACAAATTATGCATCCAGATGGTTAAATAAAAAAGGTTTATCCACCTACCGTTTTAGAATCCATTGCACGGCTACAAGCCGCACAGTTGGATTTATAACTTGGAGTTGGAAGTTTATAGTTCCGTGGAGAGATCACTCATCAGAACGACAGAAGTTTAGTTACATAACTTTTTTTCGGAAATGACAATTTGCACTGTCATGTAAAGGCATATATTCAGTTAGATCTTTCATCATGGACACGTTTAGCATAAAAGAAAAAATATTCTGCATCGAAGATTGAACTTTATATCGAGCAACGATCAATGAACATTATCCATGATGATGGATCGCAAGCATGCTTTTCCTGGCCCCAGTCTCTTGAGCTCACTTTTTCACCCGGTCCGACACAGGGTCGCGTGTTACACACGGTACGAAGGGCTCTTAATTTATTTATTTATTTTCCTCAATGTTTGGTTTTTTGTACGGCAGTCGCAACCAGGTTTTGTCCTCAAAAGTTGTCATTTGTAAAGGTTGCTAGCATTGTCATTGGTTCAAAACAGAAAATTGTGCTGCCACGCGGGGCTCTGACGTGACGTGGTCTCGGCGAGAACGTTGACCTTTTCAATAAATTTTGCAACCAAATTTGGGTCCGAAATGAACTTCCCTGAAAAATTTCAAAAGCAGCACAAATTTGAAAATTCATTCCAACCAATATTTGTCCTTAAAAAATTGGTTTTTAGGGAATCGGTTTGCAGCAGTGAAGGAGGCCGTTGGCTTTTTTGGATGGTTGTGAAAATTGTTAGAACTGAGCAACCCTTGGCTTATTTGGAGCCGAAAACGGTCAACATTTTAGAGTCAGCACCAAATGTCTGACGACTTCTGCAGTCATTGTATCTAATTCCTTTCCTTGTTAATATTACACGTTACATAGGGTGTTCAAGGAGTTAGAGATACCGCGTTTGTTGCCACTGTTAGCTTTCAAAACCTCCCGAACGTTGGCCATAATTCTGAATGCTTACGTGCAAAGGACGCTGGGAACAGGCCGTAATATAACCAATATACAGAGTGCAGAACAATGACGTCATTCACGTGACCCACTTAAAGAGAAACAAGGATTTAGAAAAATGCTTTGCAATTAAAAGTTTGTCAACTAATATGTTCAAAACTTGTAGTCATTGACTGCGACTGCTTTTTTGTCCATATACAAAAAGATGATAAAAGTTGTCCGAGTTAACTGCTGCTATGGCATTATCTTGGTTTGTGACTTCACGAGGGAAAAATTGATTTTTGCGAATGTTAGACGCAGCCAGTTAAACATGTGAGATCAGATGTCTCCAGCGTCCAACTGAAGCTAATTTTATAAACCGTGTTTAACTCGACAAAGTTTCACCAAGCTGTTTGTAAAACACAAGATGGCGGAAAGCAGCGTTTTTGTTTGGTACTTTCAAAGTTTTCTCGTGTGAAGAAAAAGGAAGTAGCAGCCAACGACTAAGATTTATCAATATACTGGTTAACAAACTTTTATTTTGCAACATATTATTTCAAACTCTTGCTTCCCTTTAATACAATAGTAATACGGACAAACCCGTTAATACCGACAGTTTCTGACATCCTGTGGTCGGTGTCTGGATCGATGGATTAATTTTGGAATACTCCTATACTCCAGAATATTCCGACAATGCTGCTTCCACGGGAAGAATGACATCAAAGTATTCCGGAATTGTGGCGAGCTTACGCGTGATCCGTAATGTATCAGAAGTCAGTATGGCGTGAGTTGTGAAACGTGAATTTGCCCTTGATTAGATTCAGCGAGATGCGCCATTGGTGAACTGGCAGAAAATTGGCGAGTATAATTGTGTTCTAAGTAGAAATGAACTGTACAAACAGTTCACAAAGGTAATGTGTGCACACCACAGCTCTACAAGAGATCTATTGTAAATTTATCGGAGGGATTTTACATGAATTTCTGTAATTCTGCGGGGACGCACCACCTATAAACTGACATCCCTCTGAATAGGAGCCTATCTTTTTCACTACCTCCATTTCTAACCAACTATTTCCAGGCTGGATCCAGAAAACAAAATGGTAGCGTAACACAAAACTGACACTGCAACGGCGTACTATTTGTACAAAATAGGTTTATTTATTTAACACCATATACACAACTTTCTTAGTTCTAGGGAAAAATGATCACGTAAAAATAGCTTAGCAAAAGCCTTTGGTTTTAGTCTCTATTGCTTTTTACAAGTACAGTATCTTTTTGAAACATTGAGTTCAGTTGACAGTGCAATAACCTCTACACCGACAACTGTTTCAAGAGATTCGGATCTTTTCACTCGCTTCCCCAGCTGCATGCGGGATTGGTCCTCAACACGTTCTAACCTGGTTCTAGTAATTCTAGTATTTCCATAAAGTCTAAAAAGGAAAGCGTCTCAAAACTGCTATCTACATTTAAACTATTTCCATAATTTATAGAACGTTTCTTTTTGTGCCAACTATTTCTGGTAGATGAACAATCTGCACGTGACTATTTTCAAACTATAATTTATACCCTTTGCTCAACTAAGTTTGAGCTGTAACATCAGACTTCGAGGTAATTTTATTGATTTCCGTCAAAAGTTGATTGTAGAAGCACAGTAACTCGCAAAACTAAGTATCTTGCGTATGCGAACAGGTCAAATATTTTTACCGTGGTCCTATTCTACAAAATAATAACTGATACCTAGAGTTTGAAAATGCACGAATGCATTATTTAATTTATATATTCTGCCGCACAATCAAGCTGCTCTTCAAGCAATACTGGTGCGTGCGTTTGATTCGTGATTGAGCCTACTGATCATCAGCTATTTCTTGTTCTTCCAAACTGGCATTCATGCTACCATAATTCAATGGAAAACATTGCCTGAAAATCAGACGCCCTCCTTGGCCTCGAAAATTTCTTCCCGAGCGAGAAGTTTGCTGTTTAAAATCTCGTCCAGTGACGTCACTACGTCAGATCTTCGAAGTGGATTTGTTTGGTCGGTTACGTTAATTACTTTTGGTCACGTGGTTGCAAGTCAATAATTGAATATATTATAAGGAAGTGAAAATTTGCGAATTATTCCTTCACAAAATTAGAAATATTCGAATACGAATTAAAAGAACTGACCAAACAAGTTGACCACGAAGATCTGACGTAGCGACGTCACTGGACGAGATTAACGGTAAACTTATTCAGACGTCTCTCTTTCGGGGACACGTTTGCAAGGCCGAGGAGAACGGCGTCTGATTTTCAGGCTGCGGAAAACACAGAAATGTTTTCTACTTCCTAAATGGAAAGCTGCAGGAACCAAACAAATTCACGGATTTGTAATAGACCACGGCAAAAATGTCTACCATAATGGTACATCTTCGTTGTGAGGACGGATGTCAAGATGATCATTCAACCGTTCGCCAAACTCAGCGGTCCATCTCCAGAGTCAGCACAACCTCTGTTATACAGCCCCTGTTAAATAACACATAAGAAAACTATGGGACTGACCAGAAACAAGAATCAATATCTTCGAGACGTTTCTTGTTTGAAAGCTCAAGAACCGGCAGTCGCCAGCACCACTCAGCTCTCGCACTGCCTTTCAAATGTTACAACGTCAATAAACGTTTATCTACCTCAGAAACTGCTTTCTCTATCAAATAACGTTCTAGAAACCGTGTTCATGTAAAACATGGTCACGCAGTCAATCTTACATCCATCACCATGACGCCAAGAACTGAAAGATTGAGATTGGCTTCGGTTTTCCTTTTTACTCAGCCCAACGCTACAAGAGCACTGGAAGCGCGTTAGCTGGTCGTACAAAACCTTGCAAAACTGGAACAAGTATTCGAGTCTTTGTGCAAGCTACCAATGGATGTATTCAGATGTTTCTTAGTTCTTCAGTTCACTTCAAACCCACGAATCACTCGCAGGTCCACCTTCTACCGCTACTTTCTGCTTGCTTTTCTTTTTGCTTTTGTCAACGGCTGCATATTCGTGTTCTACTTGGGGTTCTGATCGGCTGCCATACGCAGGGGGCGCACGTGACGCATCTGGCCGGTCAATCTGCCGATATCCTCCCATATCCTCCATTTCAATGTCTTCGTGCTGATCACGGCCAGTTACCCTCTTCCTCCGACTGTCATCATCCGCTTCATAGCCATCTACAGTCATGTGTCGCGGGGGCTGCTTCCTCTGGTTTTCTTCCAATCTTGCACCAGGAATCGTCGAATCTTCAGATCTGACAGGTCTCGTATTTGTATCCGGGTTCACTACCTTATTTCTTGCATTTCTTGGTAACGAGACCTCGTCATATGGTCTGGGGACTGGTGCCTGGCCATACTGGTCCGTGACTTCCTTTGTGTATTCCCAGCCCTCTTTCTTAATGGCGCCGCGAAGGTCCTTCAAGTTCCACACAGTTATAAGCACCTAGGGAACAAAAATATCCTCTATTAATATTCGCCTCATTTCTCACACATTGTAAATAAGCTAGCTTAGTTATATTTCGTTGTGCTTACAGTGTAACTACAGAAACCGGAGTAACTTGCGAAAGAGCAGCCAATCACAATACGACTTTGAAACAATATAATTAGAGTTTGCGGTTTTGATTCCGAATAAACCGTGGGAATGGCTCATTCTCATTGCATAGTTCTACGGTTTGGTAATTTCAGTCTGCTAAATTAAATGGATTCCGGTTTCAGTAGTCGCACTCGGTAAATTATCCAAGCTGGACTTCCGCTATTCACAACCAAACATCTGTTTGCTAATCCGTGAATTGACTGTAATGAAAAAGATGGCGGTTGTACATTTAACCACAACACCTTGCGAACCTAGGGGGAGGGGAGATTGAAAGAGAGAGGAACATAATGAAGAACGTGTGGTAGTTTCCAATCACTTCGTTCACCAAATCTTTGACAACTAAGCCACGTCCAACTATAAGCCAGGCGCATTGTTAGTTCAGAAGGATCAACCACGTACCTGATTGGCGGTCTTAACAATCTTGGGCGAGTACTTGTCCTTGGAGTTGGCAATGGGAACGATCTTCTTCAAACCACCACAGTCTCGCAAAGCCCTGTGTATCAGAAATAAGGAACAGTTTGCTGAGCTTAAAAGCTAACTATTGCAGCAATAAGTAATCTTAGATTGTCAGCAGTGCTCGTCCACCTCAACATGCGCAGCTGGATCACTGGATCGAGTCTACTTCTATCATCACACCATCAAATCCCCAAATCACTTCTACTCTTCAAGAGATTCATTAATCGGTTCAAAATTTAGGCTTGGTGGGAATTTCAAGTTTTCAGTAGCAAGAGATTGTACCGACAAATCAGTGGTTAAATTAGTAATTCGCCAGTCCAGAAACTACAAAAGGACTGGGTTCGTCTACCCAAACGATCCCATAAAGCAATACTGCAAACGCTAATTTGGCACGAAGGAACAAAATAGAATCATTAACTTGTATGAACTGTGATGTGATTCACACAATGCATTTCATAATTGTATTCTTTCTTAGACGAATTGAAGAAACGCATATACTCTTGATGACACATTGTGCAAAGGTCGCGTTGGCGCACTGCTTTCTGGGATCGTTTGGGTAGACGGGCCCAGTCCTTTTGTAGTTTCAGGAGATGTTGAACGAATAGCCATGTTAGGGTTTCTAGTATATACCACTGATTCTAGTATCAAGGGATATGCAACTAACTGTTTCCCTTCTTTTCTCTTTCTCCCTTTTTTTCTTGTTGTGTGCTTATAAGAATGTACAGTATTCATCCTGGCCCGGGTCACCTGGCACGATTAGCTTTTTAGTTATTCCAGGTGACCCCCATACAAACATGTACTTTGTTTATCTATTATTGTATTGATCTCTGTGTAATATCTGTGAGTTTCATGTGATAAAGGTTGCTGTTGTTGTTCTCGTCAACTGGTTCAAACGTTATAACTGCCATATTCTTGGTTTATCAAACTTGTTTTGTAGTAGCTAAGGCCTAAGGAGTATAAATAACCACAGTAAAATATAACCGCATGCCATCCAAGCACTTACTTTGCGTTGTCAAGGTTTCTATTAACCACCTGATGAATAGCGCAGAGTAAAGCTCCAACTGTTCTCTCATCCATGTTGTAGTTGGTGTCCGTGGCTTTCGGCAGTCGCACCACTAAATCCCTCATAGCAAATTTACCTGACAAGCAATCAAACAACTGTCAAATAATGTACAGTAGAGTTAAGTGTTAGCTCCTTCTAAGCCTAAATACTAACAGTCAGGGTCCGGTAAGTGTGGATAAGCTCTGACGAAGGGCTAGCGCTTGAAACGTCAGCTGAGATCTGGGGGCAGGTCGGAGCAGAAGCAGTTTTCCTTCTTTGCTATTGAATCTTATCTCGGTCTGGAGGAATGATGACTCATGGCCATCGACCAGGAACACAGTCCACACCCAAGACGATTCAGTATACTTACCTACAAGATCTTTATTCCTGTTGTCAATGGCAAGATTTCTTAAAGCTGTGGCTACGGCTCGCACAACTGGGTCACAGTCCATTCTGAGCAGTTCCACCAATATGGGAAGTCCTTTCTCCTTTCTGACGGCAGACCTTATTAGGATTGCCCACTGCAACACAAGAGTGATGGACACCGGCCGTAAGTGTTGGGTATATAAATGCATACATATAGACAGTGTATAACTAAACACAGACGTCCAGATATCTACATGCACGCACATAACAACAAGTATTTGCATACATATACACTTACACATCTCTCTAACACATAGCCGTACACACACACACACACACACACACACACACACACACATGCATACACACACATGCATACACACACATGCATACACACACATGCATACACACACATGCATACACACACATGCATTCACCAACGCCCAAGTACACGCACATGTTGCACACACGCATACACGCACACACACACACACGCACATGCACGCACGCACACACAAATTCTAGACTGGTACTCATGATTTAATCCTGACTATTATAATAGTTACTTCAACTACTTTTGTTTTAATGGAATTAATTTTTGCAGAAATATTTTTTGCGTGAATTTATTTTTGCGAATTGGCCAAAAATCCGCAAAAAAAATTCCCACAAATATTTATGAATGTTGTTTTTACACTGTATAGCTGACAGAAAGTGTCAAAGGAGTCTTGATTGTCTGGTTACTTAGCTTTATTTAACACGTGTTAACCGAGGATAACAGATAACAATTTCAAACCAATACAAGATATTCGGCTTCTATATTGTTCTACTGGCGCTGCGTGGCTGTGTCTGCATGTGATTTCTGCCTAGTGCTATTACCACTATCGCTATCCTATACTTTGTACCTGAGATCTTTCCTGCCATCTTTGTTCAGCCACACCTTTGTGTCTGCCTTACTGACTTTCACTACCTGTTTCTGCTCCAGAGATTGTAATAGTCATAATCATACTCATAATCATAATCATAACCACAATCCTATTCATAATCATATAATCATATAATCCGTCATCATAATTACAATGTACTGAACCCTACTGCTTTTAACATTAGATAATAAGATTATCCGCAAATTTTTAACGCGTGTTATGCGCAATTGATTATTTTTATGGATATTGCGCATTATAAATTAAAATTTTATTATTATTATTACAAGCTTTCAAGTTGTGAAATAAAAACTGT
>JANVCJ010013566.1:0-14295 GCA_026413505.1 Epizoanthus ramosus | reverse complement strand
AGCTGGAACACTGTTACGGCCTCAATTTATATCTTTTGGTCGATGAGAAACACTTCAATACACTTTTAAGGAATAATGGTCATTTCAAACTGATGTTTTTAGTTAAAAGGCGCTTTTTAAGGTTTTTTTGGCACATTCAGAAATCTCCTAAATAAAACCTAAGGTTCAACTTTTCGTGAAAAAGGTTCTAGGGTCGGCGTGAAAAATTAGGGTAGGTCGGGTAACCGGAACCACAGGTATTTTTTTATTTGGCCTTATGGAGAATAAAAAGCCTTGTATGGGAAATTGGAAATGTAATATGAGTAACATGTGAGGGTATCCGAGGGAATCTTGATGAACAGTGCCATTCCTCATTTGTTGAACAGTCGAGTTCCATTCCAACATTTTGATCAGGGATAGTAGACGTTAAGCAGAAATCATTGAACAAAAGTGTTGTGTTTTAGTAATAAAATTGTCTGCATAAAGGTTTTCCTAATTATACAGTTGTAGCTTTTGGAAATTGTTATTTTGATAGGTTCTCCAAGTTGATGGTCAATTAACAACCATTGAATTTATTTTTGCAGTACAAAATAAAATCTTACTACTAGTATAAGTAAATGTTGTTAGTTTAGTTAGGTACTTATAAAGAAATGGAAACATTTCCATGTTTTCCATTGAGTTATGGTAACACAAGTGCATGTTTGAGAGAACAAGAAATAGGTCTGGTAATACAAGCTTAACTACATGGAAAATACAGGAAATGTTTTCTATTTCTTTTATAAAAATAATAAACAGCCGCGTTTTCCTTCGCGTTATGGTAAACAGCTTTCATCCAATCGGAATGCACGTTAACTGTAGTTTATTTTATAAGTTCTTATGCATGATTTACTACTGTTCGGAAATTATGGTTTGTAGGAAAGTGAAAGGAAATTATTAAATAATGTTCATGCCTTTATTCACCTTGAGCAAGTGCTGGATGGTGAACAACATCAAAAATTGAATACGTTTATAGTTAAGTGCTGCCATGAATGGAATTATGAAACTCACACTTTTGATTTTCTGTTATTCCCCTCATTTAATCCATAGCTAAGGGGGCGTAAATTGAACTGCAAAACTGGCTAAAGGCAAGTTTCATAACAAGATCTTGTACAGGATGTACCAGGGTGGATTAATAGGTAGAGCATTGTCAGTGAAGTAGAAATTCAAACACATTCAGAGAAGCATGATATATTTCACAACTACGGTGTACAGTATTCACTCAGAGGTACTAAGGTAGATGAACGTGTACTCAGTATGTACTGTAGTAGGCTTGGTCGTGCATAATAATGGTGATAATGTGCATAAATGTACAGATAGTTCAGTTTTGGCACATCACATTCATTCAAATCAACTTTCTAAAATAAGAAGATTTTGTTGAAACCTTTAAACTTGTTTTAGTTCCTTTATAAAGCCATTCTTGTGTTATGATGCTCACTGGGCAAATGTAGAAACTGCACATTGTTGCACTGTGGTGTTTGAAACCAATGGATGGCGATTAAATTACAACTGAAATGTACGCAACATTGGCGAAGTTCAGTTTTTCTTAGGTACGGACAGCAAACATTTGTCTCTGGAGCTGATAGTACTTGCTTAACCTCGCAAGACTTGCATGTTTGGCTTCAGTTTCTTCTGGTACTTGGGCTCTTCACTGCTGTCTAAACAACAGCAACTGTACCATTACCTTCTCACAAAACCAGGTATTTAAGTATAGTTTACACTGTGTGCATCTGAAACCAGTGTTATTGGTTTGGTATTATTTTGGGTGATTTGCAATTGATTGCTGTTACAGAGCATTTGGTAGATAATTGTTTATGAAATTTGCTGTGTTGCTTGACTATTTTGGTAGAATTTGTACAACACTTGTGAGACGCTATCCACTTATCCGGGCTCATTTTGTTGTAGGATATCAGTTTTCAGATGACTTTTGTTGTGAGAACCATTTTGTCTGTGCCAAACAAAGTTTACAGGTGTATTCTGAAGCATGAAATTTAAACATGAAGTGTTTCTGGACGATAAACTAGCTTTCAAGACAATAACAATGATCTAAGTTAACATAAATGTATCACCTAGTGTATAGTCTTGTATGACCATCAATAACGTGGCATTCATCTCCATTAGTGAGTTCACTTCAATATAATGTGGCGATAATTTTGAATGGACTGATAAAATATCAATAAAGTTGAATGAAACTTGAAAATCGATTTTGGCAAGTTCTCTTGATCTGTATGCCAATCATATGCATTTAATTTCCATAAGAAAACAAGAACAGTTTCACCGTTCTAGCAATGCAAACATACAAATGATCTCACTCTTAGCTTTTGCATAATTTTTAAATACTGTAAAATTTTATCATTATTTTTAAAAAAAACTACATTCAGAGCTCTGGTAGATTTCCACTAAGGTCCAATTTTATGAGTAGTTTTATTAAATTTGCTACAAAGTCACGTTTCACTCATACATTTATTTTTATTTTGATACACCCTTAAATGCAAGATGGTGGCAGGAACTGTAGATCGAATAGCCTATTTGCCTGGCATGCAACCTTGACTGAAATCAATAACATCAAAATAAACCATTTGAGATATATGATGCAATTCTGCAGGGCTCAAAGAGGCTCAAGCAGTGTTAAAAAGAAGCTCACAAACATGTTGTTCGTGCTGGTCAGTGGCATTGTGAGATATCTTCAGCAAATGAAAACTGTGACAAAAGTTGAACTGTGATCTTGCTGACAACTTACAATTAATATATATTTAAACAGAAAGTTAGATCATCAATATTTTAAAGAAATGTATGCCCCAAGTCATGTTGCAAGCCAAATTAACAAATAACACAGAAATATCTCGTGATGAATGGAAATGCAGAGTTACCTTAGTGCATGGATTACATATGGAGTTGAAACTACAAATAAAAATAGAACCAAAGAACTTTTCATGCTAGTTCCAGTGATTCAAAAGCCATCCACTGAACTCAGCCACCATATTGGAACCATGTTGTCTTGATTATCTTAGCCTTAACATGTGCTGACAAGCTTAGCTCAGTCTCCACTTCGTCCAGTACTTTGACCTAGTTCAAGCCCGTTTCTGGGCCATGTCACTACACAGCCAACTAGAGTGCTTCCTGCCAGTTGGGAATTTTAAACCCTTTAATTTGGTAGACTTTGAGGACTACCTGAAAAACTAGCATTGTAAGATAACATAGCAATATATTGCATAAATGTATTATCTTATAATTAAGAGGATGTTGGATTGATCTCATCTAGTTGTTCAAACAAAATTTAAAATTACTATTAGTATAAAAACTCCAGACATCAGACACTAATTGCAAATTAGTTGTTACACAATACATTACCTATTAACAGCCAAATGTGTAATTCCACTTCAATGTTTAATTTAGTTTATGTTTGCTTCCTGAGTTCCGCAGTCACATAGTGGTATTACATTTGTGTTTGTCACATATTTCACAATACCATTCGTTTTTCTAATAGTATATATTGACATTCTGATGCAGGTAAAGGAGCTTCTGTCATCATTTGGGGAATTGAAAGCCTTCAATTTGGTCAAGGATAGTGCCACTGGTCTTTCTAAGGGTTATGCCTTCTGCGAATATGTAGATGTGAACATCACAGATGTGGTATGTCATGGTATCTTTATAAGTTACCATATTAATTACTTGGCTTTTCTTTTTGATACATTACAACAAGTTTCTCATGAAATTCTGATGCCAATATTACATCAGTGTTGCAAAGTTGTAGTTTGTTTGTGTTCCATAGAAGCTTTGCAAATGTTTTAATACATTTGAAAAACGTTTTATTTGGTAGTGAGCCAACTGATTGCCATATATATAGCCCAAAATGGACACTGTCTGCTGAGGTTATTTGGTTGTGCACAATAGTTGCACGGGTGGGCAATATTGCATGCAATATTATGCACAATAGTTGCAGAAGTGGTCACCATATTGCGTGTTATGTAATAGTTGCAGGGGTGGTCACACAATATTGCACATCAGTAAAGCAGCCTAACGGTACGTGTATTTTTGAAAGGGGAGATTAACCCTGTTCTGACTAGGGTAGGGCATACAAAGTGCCGGTACATATTTCAGAGGTCATTGAAAAGTCAGGGAATATACCTTATGCATGATAGGTCTGTTGTTCCTTTTCACCAGCAAGCCTTGTACACATGTAATTTTATTGCAGCATTATACAAATTCACATTGTTTTTACACTGGAATTCTCTTAAGATTCACTGCTTTCTGTGTTCATGGATAAAAAAAATTCACTGGTGAAGATCACTGGTGAAGTTGATTTTTTCTTTTTGGAAATTGACTGGAAAATCACCAATGATTTGTGCAATATAATACCAGTGAGTGGTGTGGCAATAGCTGGCCCAGTCCTGGGGAAGTGCAGAATCTGTTTCGTGCTGCTTTGTTTCATGCGACAACCACTAGAGTTAGGCAAGGTTTGGGTATAGTCCTATCTCATAATCAGGATTTTGTAATTGGTCCGTCATGGTAAAGTCATGCAATTTTGAAATTTATGATCTGTGGAAATCTTCCAGTTTCTAAAACAACAATGTCTAGTCAAATTGCATTCCTTAAATTATACTAACGGAGCTATGGAACAAAACACACAAGTTTCAGTGCCTGTGATTCCTCAGTCCCATGCTGGTGATCCCTTATCCTCGTGCCTACTCTACTCTTTCCTACAGACTGCCCTGTGCTAGTTACAATTTAGGTATGGTGTACATGCATTGTGGATCATATAGTTTTGTTTGTGTCCTAAAGGTTTTACCTTCCTAGCAAACAGTAATGATCTCTTCCAAAAATCGGTTAAAGAGAGGTTAACTCTCTGTGTGTGAGTCACGGGTTTAATGTTTACAATAACCTGTGTTAAAAAGTCAATCTGAAATTTAATTAATACAGGTTTCTATCATTACAGGCAATTGCTGGACTTAATGGCATGCAACTTGGTGAGAAAAAACTGGTTGTACAGAGGGCAAGTGTTGGTGCAAAGAGCAACATGAATAACGTAAGATTTTTATTATGTTATTGCATAATGCAAACTTTAAAGTATAGTGTATTGTTGTACAACACAAGAAAAGGAAAACAATTTTAGATACAAGCCACTTAAATAAATAGTACCAATATTGTATTCTGGGAGAAATTGTGGGTCAGTAGTCTGGCCAGGTTTATGTGACCATCAGAACCACATGTAGACTTCCAAGATAGCAGATCTTGTTATGTTATGTGTGGCTTTTCAGACGTTTATTCCAGTTAAGGTAATGTGTCTGAAGTCCAATTACTCATCGATTTCCTTTGAATTTAATTGATCAATTGCCAAACAACTTCAAACATCAACCTGGCTCATCCAAAACGGCCAGGTTTTGAATTATCGAGCAACATTTGTTTAATTTTTTCAATGTTAGCATCTAAAGACTTGAAGAACTTTGAACTGAGATTTCATGATTGCTGTATTCAGGCCAATTGCAGGGCCTTAGACAAAGACCTTGAAATCGATAAGACAGTCTTTTACGAAAAGCCTCAGCTACAAAATAGCAGCATTGTGCTCTGCCATGCCCTATGAAGCACTACAAGTGCTACGGTAGGGCGGTACACCATTCATCCCCAAATCACAGCAACCGACAAGGCAAAACTCTGGGCATGGATGGAGAAAGTACAGCTACACTACACAGGATCGGTTGGCAGCTCTCTCCTGGCAGCTGGCAAGCTCTGTGATTACAGTTCATTAAATGAGTGAATGTGTCGTTACAAGATTGGCTTTGACAGACAACTCTGAATGGCAACTGAAGCTGTCACATGCCTGGCAAAGGTCCTTGCATAGCAGTTACCTTAATAGATATCTTTAGGTATTGAATTACATAAGCACAGAATGAATGGGTAACTATATAATTTTGGTTTTGCCACTAGTCCAATGTTAAGATGTTTCTAACTTGTAAATCCTTCATTGCAGCCCAATGCAATCAACATGATCCCAGCACAACTACAGATTCCAGGATTGGATCTGTCAGCCAATCCCCAAAATATGGCAACGGAGGTGTTGTGCCTGATGAACATGGTCAGTACTGAAGAACTCTGTGATGATGAGGAGTATGAAGGTCTGTACACATTCTATTTTGTGATGACGATAATAACGATGATGATGATGCTGATGATGATAATGATAATATTAATATTAATAATGATAATTATAACTTTAATTATCTTTTTAAGTGCTGACACTGCATTTCGCTTACAGTTAAATGGATTGTAGACTATTTGCAAACATACACACGTATAATTGTATGAATATATACATCTAGCATGGGCTGTAACAGACTAAATTGTTTCAATACATGCATCCCATGGAGCTGTCATGTTGAATCCGAAATCAGAGCATACCTGGGTTGTACTGGAGTGCTCTTCTCGGTTGTTCATAACTGACACGCTCTTTCCCACTGATCTTGTCGTATAGAGTGTTTGTTTCTACAAACATTTGTCCATTGTAATTAGTAAGCATCTGTGCTCCTCGCTGTTTTACACCTCATGAACACTTCCTTCACAAGAGAGTTTTAAATCGCAGGTTTTCTAAGTTCTTTTATGGATATCTGTGTGACAGAACTCAAGCAATTGTAAAACGTTTGAAGAAAACAGTGAAATCGGAAAAACAATCTGCCCCTAAGACTGTATTACTAACAAAATGGCGTCATAAAAGCGTGTTATCTAGCAACCTAACGTGCGACTGATATCGTGGCAAGTATCATCGCTACACTTGTAAGAAGTGGAACAGCTCTTTCATAGTCATTCTTTCACTTATTTCAAACTTGAAACAGTTACGATTTTGTCACAGAAGACTCCTGTAGTGTTTCTAATCACTACTTACTACAACGAAAGCCAATTATTTAAATTGATCCCTGCGAAACTACCGAGTGGGGCAACAATAAATTGTGCACTGGGAGAATTTCCAGCACTGTACGTGCAGGTGAGATGTGATGATGAATGAATGAACGAAAAAATGACCGTCCGAATGAATGAATGAATGAATGAATAAATGAATGAATGAATGAATGAATGAATGAATGAATGAATGAATGAATGAATGAATGAATGAATGAATGAATGAATGAATGAGTGGATAAATGCGGAATGAATCAATGAATCAATCTGAATCAATCAGTCAATCCGGCAATCAATCAATTAATCAATCAATCAATCAATCAATCAATCAATGAGCAAGGGCCTGAGCATTTTCTATTTTTTCTGATAACTGTTTGTTGTGAGTGATTACTTCTCTATAACTTTAATTTAACTTAACTTTATTGAATTTATTATTTATTTGTTGTTTTAATTGTTGCAAAAATGCAACAAAAATGCGATTCTAGTTTTACTTTTTTTTGCATTTTACATGTATATATATGGTATCTTGCCAGTCGGATGCATAAACTAAATAAGGAAGTTTTTTGTTCCCCACTCAATGCCAAGACATCTAGCTGTATATTTATACTTTATAGTTTGGGGAAGAACTTCATGTGTGAAGTATTTAGTTTTATTTGGATTACTGACCTACTTTAGAAATGTGAGGAACCATTGGAAGTTACCGGTATTAAGAGAAAAAATAAGTATGTGCATATCTCGACAAGTCTCAGTTTCACATTCCTAAGATTAGAACAAATATTAGAACATTTTCTTTTTCCTACGAGGGCAAAAGAGCTAGAGGGACGTGAGATACAATGAAGAAAACATTGACAGCGCTGTGGGAATGCACAGTATTTTGGCTATTTTGTCTGCATCGTCACAGTTGTGTCTCGTAGCTTTATAGATATATATATTAGATATCTGCTGAATATATGAAACAAATGTCAACATTTGGAAGTGTCTGCTGAGACTTAAGCTGCCATTTCATCAAGGGGATTTGTATGTATAATTGGAATAATTTTATTGTCGTTTATCCTTTAAATCTTTAATCGCAACGCAATAGTTCTAAACATAATGCGTTCCATTTGAGTCGACTTTTAAAACTTGTTTGGGGTATTTTAGAATACCTTCAAACTTCTAATATCAAGCGTACACCCACCCCCACCCGCTGATAAATTATCAGTTCTCCGAAAAGAAGCCTAAACTGATTTCAAAAGCGTAAATACTTTTCAAACAAGCCCCCTCCTCCCCCAGTAAAGTAGCCCTTCAACTTATATTTACAATCAAGCTAATCTACTTAAAAGTTCGTTTTTATTAGAACGAGAAAACCAGCCCCGAAAATAAGCCCAAAGTAAGACCTTCTGTGTTTGACCTGGAAATACCAAGCTGGCTTTGGCAGTAATACGCGCTACAGTTGTCCACAGTTTTCAATCCAGTATCTGGATTGCCAAGAACAACTGGCCTAAGACATGCTTGACTCAGTTTATGCAATTATCTGTTCGATACAATGAATTTGTTGAAATTGGTCAGAATTTCTATGAAAACCCCCTTCAGAATTCGCGTAGCTCGGTTTCAGGCAATCTCAGTACCATAATAATCCTCATATTTCAAAATCCAATTTCAAACCAGCCTGTGTTTTGTTTGTAAATACATAGTACACAGTCAGACACACTGAGCACACACAATCGGTCTAAAACTGATCCGGAAACTATACAACATATTGAAGTAATCTTTAAACAATGTTGAAACAATTCCTACCTCCAAAAGCAATACTGTCTCAGTGGGTCACTTCTGAAGAAGAGCACGGGTAATGGAGACGAGGATATGAAGTTTAGAGAGAGCGTCACAACTACCAAATCACCGATATTCGATAATGGAAACGAAACACACATGCACAGCGAGCAGGTCTACTATCAATTAATTCATCCGATTCAGCCCGGGATATCGCCAGCGTTTGTGTTGATTATAAGTTCTACCAAATGATTCAGGAATGACTATCTAGCATCGCGTACATTTTCAAAAAATTCGATTTTCATTCTAGGATCGTGATTCATTATTAATAAATATGACTGTTGAGATAAAAACAAAGTTCAGGTTTTAAAAAATAAGAACAAATAACTAAGAAATAAAACAAAGTCACCATAGTTGTTTCAGATCAATCAATCAGCAATCTATTTTTCGTCAGCTTAAAGTGATGGCATTTATATTAGTCCAACATGAGAAGGCGGGGCAGGCTATTAAGTTCTTTGGCACTAGACGTGTGATTGCATTGAACGCTTTTGTCATTTAGGTTTTGACAAATTAAGCTTTTAAAAACAACAGTAATTCTCATACTGTTAAAGACGTCACATTATAGTATCTACCAGATACTACTGTCGGAACATACAAATGCGGCCATGAGTTAATTTCTTTTATCTTAGACTTAGTTTAGGCCACCAACGTTTGAAACCCGAAGCCTTTTTTCAATCGGCTTTTTTTGAAGACGTATCGTCTACATTAAAATGGGAAAGCAGTATTCTTATATTTTCAGCCGGTTGAATATATGTTTGAGTACAGGTTGGTGAGAAACACTCGAGTAATGTACAGAGTCGTAGTGACGAGGAAGCTTTCGCTTGGTAATTCATAACAAAAACAACAGAAAAATGGCAGTGCGACGGGGGAAGAGGGGGGGGGGTCATCTGTCATCCTTACTCATGCGATCAATTACAGCATATTCCCTAAAGGGGACTAATTAAGTTCCTGCCTGTTTCTGATTTTTTTACCGTCCCACCCCTGGACGACAACGTTGTCTAGCTACGCACTCTAAAGTTGGCTTTTTGAAAGCTGCGCCAATTTTTGTAAGGAGTTCCAACATATTTGCTGTGTTTTTTTCTGTTATAGCCTTTCACTAGATTTATTCTAAAATTCCCTAAACACCCACTCATCCCCTTTGCTGAACGAATGTTCCAATGACTTCGTACAGAACACTGCAGCTCTCCCACAGTGCTTGTCTCGACGCTGCCAACCTCCAACCACTGAGCAAGCGAAGGGCTGGATTATGCGAGACATTCATAGTAAAGAATAGGCAGTCAGCCCCATTAACATCAGTAATCTCTTCCCTCTCAACCACCACATGCTAACCGTGGCCATAACCTTCGCTCTCGACCTATTTCAGTCTGTCCCAATATTAACTTTCAAATGTTGTTACCTCTAAGTCTAAATACAGATAGTTCCTTTTTCCTGTTTCTAATGTCATTACACACAATACGTTTTTAAATTAGTGATACTTTTCGCTTTAGTAGTATTATTGTAAATGTAAAATTCTGCAATTCAGTGTATTACTGATATAGAATTCAATAAACATATTATTATTATTATTATTATTATTATTATTAATAATCTATTTATCCATTGGATGATACATAGACTTAACCCGATCATAGACAGCGAGAGCCTGTCACAATACACGATTAATTTGTTTTGAAAAAGACAACTGGTGGAGCCTCATTTTTCCTTAATTTTTAGGCAACTAAGTATTGAATATTTAAATAAATATACGTAATTCAAAACCTATGGTTACTTTTAAGCTTGAGGATTTAAGAATGTTCGGCGTGTATTATTGCTTGGACGAGTACTAAAGTAAAAAAAAAGTAAAGTGGTACATTTCTATTGCGCCTCATTTATATTACTACATTTTCAGACATTTTATTGTTCGAAATTTTAAACGTCCAAACATTTTCTGAATAAAAAACACAAATTTGATATTTCGATTTCAAGACTGATTGCTTTCTGCACAGTGAAAGTTCTAAATTTTTGATAGACTGATAAGCTTATTCAAGACACAACAGCAGATATTAAACGTTTGATAATCGTTTGTTCCTAGAATGACTAATCTGTTTCATTCGTGGATAAACCTGCGAAGAGACAGCAGCAAGGACGTTGATAAAAGGTTGTAGAAATGTTCGTTGTTTATAGTCTAACACTTGCATAAACTGTTTTTGATTTTGAATTTATAATCTTAATTAAACGTACTTAGTATTAACGGGTACGTCTAAACTCAACTAGATTTGAGTAGCCTGGAATAACCTTTAGTAGATATGACTAGTTTCATGGTTGCTTGTACCAGTTTCCCATGTACAAAGTCATTAGACATATTTGACAGGTGAGTTTACAGCATATAATGGAAGTTTACTAGCCTTATATCTAGCCTTAAATAACTTTAACTAGCCTTTACTAGAATCGACTAGATTTGAATAGCCTTGAATAACCTTTACTAGCTATGACTAATTTTAACTAGCATTTAGCAGCCTCTTAAGGCTAAAACTAGCCTTAACTAACCTTAACTAGCCTTAACCAGACTTGACTAGGTTTGACTAAGTAAAGTCCGCATGGCTTATCTGTGTTATGCGTCGGCAGTCGGATCCTAGGGGTTCTTTTGTCCGCTGAAATATTGAATCAAATGCACATTCCGCCAGTAATGTCAGCCGCAACCAAATCGCTAATTGACGAATCGGGAGTATTCCGGGCAGTGTATGAACAAAACCTTTTTCCTTAACTGTCTCTCAAATCATGTATTTACTTGTATTTCTTACTTTACCGTTACAAACAATGACACGATATATGTACTGTGTATTTAATTTCCATATGTCAAGCATTCACCACCATCGCTATATGAATGCGCTAATTGTATTTACAAATAGATAGACCGGCGTCGTTCGTGGTACGTTATGTTTAGGCATAAACTAAACAACCAGTACCTGGGTTCACTCAGTAAGTTCACGTGAAGTACATACATGGTAGCGTCTCTTTTAAGCTAGTAGTTGTGTTGTTAGATATTTGGAAAGACAACGTGTCTTTGTGTCGCGCATGCGTCTCGGACAGATCACGTAATATAAAACTATTACTGTAAATTCCAATATTAACCCCCCCCATATATAACCACGTCTACCTGTTAAGAAAACTAGTACTCCGAATTTATATATGTGGAATTTTACGGTATAACGTGTGATAGTCATGTATATGTCACGCCAAGAGAATGTTGCGTTACTACTTTGTCTTAAGTCAAACATTTTGTGTTGCTTTAGTTTGACCGCTAGTTATGCCCGTCATGCTTTCCTCCTTCTCTTCATACCATCTTGGGTTCTTCAAAAGAAAGCTTTGTATATGTCGTCCTTTACACTATAAACGAAAACAATCGGCATCTTCTTGTCCACTTTCAGTTCCTGGATATTATTGCACAGGCGGCTGATGTGCTTTCGATACCTGGGATACTTGTCTGTAATCTTAACAACGCTTGCCTCAAAAGTCTCTTCATTTCCATCAAGTTCCAATAACGAGGCCATATTTCTAACCACAGCTCCTGGGAGATCAACCTGAATAAAATACATAATATGTAAATGAGCGGCACGTTTAACTAGTCACCGAACGGCAAAAGGCCAAGGTTAGTGTCTTGTTGCATGCAATTCAGTTTTTAACTGTAAGAAGCAAACTTTTTAAATAAACTATCTATCTCTAGAAGGGCGATTTTGTACCATGCTTCATTCCGAGACATACAGTTGACTCCCGATAACTCAAATCTTCAACATGTCCAAGGGACATAAAAAAGGTTCGAGTTACCGGGATTTCAAGTTATCAATACTTCGAGTTATCAATGCTTCGAGTTGTGGGACAAACACTTTGCGGGGTTTTTTTCCCCGATTGGGCAAATTTTGGTGTCTCGCTGGAACAAATTCTTCCGATTTAGATTAACCTAAATTTTCTGACGGGAAGTTTTAATTGCGATTTGATCGAAAATCATGTAATATGAAATAACAGAAAATGGCTAAATTTTATAGATTTGTCTATCTTTGTGTATCACACTCGGCTTGTTTTGTACTTCCCTTCGAGTTTCTATAGTAAGTGGAACATTTGGGTTTTGTTTTTATGGAGTTTATTTCCGCGGAACTTTTTTTGGCGGGAACGTTTTTGCGAATTGTCCCAAAAGCAGCAAAAATCGCAAAAAAATAGTCCTACACGGTATCAAGAGTTCGAGTTACTGGGAGTTCGAGTTGTCGGGAGATGGTATCAAATGACCAGTAGCAGGGGATCTGGACTGGAAACGCTGCTTAATTTTCTCAAATTGAATTTGATTCAAAATAAATTCAGTGTTCTGGAGACTGATTTAAACGTCATCAAACATGGTTCGAGTTAACGAAGGTACAATTAGCAAGAAATAAATGGATGGGAAAATACGCTTACTTCGAGTTAGCGGGACACACACACGCACACACACGCGCGCGCACACACACACGCACACACACACACGCACGCACGCACACACACACACACACACACACACACACACACACACACACACACACACACGAACACACTACATACCCCAATAACTTCCACAATCGCCTTGATTCCAAGTTGCTGCACAAC
Source organism: Epizoanthus ramosus (assembly GCA_026413505.1). Taxonomy (NCBI): domain Eukaryota; kingdom Metazoa; phylum Cnidaria; class Anthozoa; order Zoantharia; family Epizoanthidae; genus Epizoanthus; species Epizoanthus ramosus. The sequence goes on along the minus strand of JANVCJ010013566.1, from coordinate 969 downwards.
CGGAGAGATTTTCGACAACATTTGGCTTTCATGGCGTTTCTTGGTGTTTCTCTCAATTTTCTCCTGCGTGTTGAAGGAGACACTCAGCACGTACGAGTAGGAGGGGCCAGATGAGCTGGACTCCGACGGCGGTTGTGCGTTAGTCGTGGACTTGGTCCCAGTCTCTTTCGATTCTTGTGTTTCTGCACGACTGGAGATGAGTTTCGCAGTAAGATATTCGGTTAAATCAGCCGTTCTCATCTCCGTTGTCTTTTCTTTGTCCAGAGACCAAACCTACAGGGCAGAAAGCAGTTGTGAGGAGACTTTGTAGCCTGAGATCCAGAGATTTCAAAAACACAAGTATCCGAGAGTCTGGCTAGGAGACTGGGATCGAATAAAGTTTCCGCCAAACATTTTTCTGAGCTCGGTCAAAACTGTTTTCACTTAATAGTGTTGCTCAATAGTAATGCAAACTACAGATAAGAGAAAACATATACACACAATATAAAGCTTTGGTGATCAGATAGGTGGGAGGGGAAATGGAAGCTTCGAATTGCACTAGAGAACATGCTTTATCGCGCAACATTCAAGCCAAGCATTCGAAATAAGAATGTAAAGTTACAAAACACTTAATTACCAGGCTAATTCTGTTCACTTTTTCCTCGCATGTTTAAATTCTAGTTCTGCAAATGTAACACTTGCGGATTAAGCACCATGCCATAATGTTCCTGGGCTTACGCGCGGAATAAGTCATTAACCACGTGCTTTCTACGTGCTTTCCCGCCGTGACACCCTTTAAGAGCCGCGGTCACATTGACGAACCTGACGTAACAGTACGGCAGCATAAGCCACCTGACTTCCAAGCCTTTCCGAAAAGTTTCCGAAGACTACGGAAATTTTCTAAAACGACAATAGAACCACTTGTCTACTGTTCTGCACCAGTTGTGAACTTCAAATTTTGACGTTACAAGAGGAGAAGGGAGTGGGGGG
>JANVCJ010013455.1:0-14300 GCA_026413505.1 Epizoanthus ramosus | reverse complement strand
GGAAGCGCGACAGGGAGAGAAGAGGGGGGGGGGGTTCTTGCCAACCATCTGTTTCAAATTTTATACTTTATTTTCAGCCGGGCGCTGGCAGACTATTTTCATACTTTGACGGATAAAAACAAGTCTTCTTCAGGGAGTACAAGAATAAAGTTTACAAGCCAAGAATAACTGCAGCTGCCCGACTCGACTCTTGAGTGCACGTCGGTCTGCCCTTGCAGTTGTTTCTTTTCAACAAATTGCCTCGATATTTTTCGCTTTGTTTTATATTAAAATCATGATATCGCTGAATTACACAACAAAAGTCAGGCCAGGCACATTGATGTGTGTTCTTGACAACAGAAACGACTGCAGAAGCATTTATTTTAATTTTTTCTTATTTCTTAAAATCATCAATCATCAAAATACGTTGTTTGTTGTTTCAAGAATGCCAGGAAGAATTACAGGTAATCCGCTAATAGTGCCTATTTATTTTTGTAGATTACACGTACATCTTTATATTTATAATATGACATTTTATTAATTATTGAGAGACTAGATATGCTAATATATTCAAATCGATATTGTGTATAAGGATAGGATTTCCATTTTTTGAGGGGTTTGTTAAAGTTTTTCAAATGTGTTTATCAGTCAAAAATTTGATATTTTATTTGTTTACTGTCTGTCCGAGTGTCAGCTGTCAATCACCGAATCAGACCGAGCTCAGTGCGTGACACACCGCTTTGTGTACTCGCTGAATAATTTATGACTGTGCATGACTGAGTTGTAATGCTGCCATCCAAACAAGTCGCCACAAACGACCACAGAAAGCTTTGACATGATACTCTAACAGCTTGATTCATAAACATGAGTAGCCATTACAGAACAAGCGTATCACACAAGCATGGCCAAACGAGGCATCGCTTTTCATCCAAGCGCCGTTGCTTTGCCAGGAATTTCTTCAGCTTCGAAGGCTCATGTCACTAACGAAAGAAGGTTCGGAGAATTTGAATTTGAAGACATTTCAAGGACAGGAAATTCTCAAGAAGTTGGCAAAACTTCGGAAACACCATATATTGGTGAAGCGTTTAGTTTGGTGGATAAACAAGGTTCGTTTTTACCGCCGCGAGTTGAACCACGCTTGGAGCATCTGACGAAGTCGAGGCCACGTAGCCCAGCTCGAAGAGCTCCAACGTCTACCGCGCGAAGGAAGTCGAGAGAATTAAATTTGGAAAGATCAGAGTTGTACGACTATGATTTAGGTATCGACGTAGCCTACGGTACTTCACCAGGAACGGAACGAATTGATACAAATGTAATTTTTAAGGACAATTATCATTTGGAGGGCTTGGAAAGAGGCAATTCGATAGACGTGACAAATACTTCTCGAACCACTTCTCCTGCAAGTGCGAGTATTACCTGTGACCTCGCAAAGTCAAGTTCGAATTCGACTGTGCTAAAGCCATCGCCAATGTCTGCTGTGCAAACAAATACTAGTACTTCTTTATTTACTTCAAGATCGGAGAAGAGCAATAATAGAGTCTCTTCACCACAAGAAAAATTATATGGATTAGATGGATCAGCTATGTCCGTGGATGTCGAGGATAAACGAATGAAAACAGAATCAAATTTAAATGGCGTTAATTATAGGTTCGCTAACGGTGATAATCTGAGAACCCATTCGGTTCCGACATCTGGTTCTGATGTTCCCCCGTGTTTACCGCCCGTACCACCCCCCGTATTTGATGAGAATGAAGTTCCAGATGGGAGCTTGACACTTTATGATCAGATTCAAGGAAATACAGAAGACGAAAAGAGTGGAAGTAATGTTGGTTTTGGTGGTAAGAATCAGCCAGGTTATAGACTGAGTGACAAGAGAGTTCCAGAGGTGTCAGATAACTCTCAAACATCTCAAAACCATAGTAGTAATAATAGTAGTTACATAAACAGTCCATCAAGCACAAACTCAAAGATTTCATCATTTTCAAAACCAAGCTCACCAGTCCCATCTAAACCTAGTATCTGGCAAACAAAAGGTTCCACTGGTACTAGTACATCTGATCGCCGTAGACGTTTCAAACCAGTAACAATCCCCAGTGCATCAGATATTCCTGATACTGAGTGTGATAGTTTGGCAAGAACTGTTCCAGATTCGAAATCATTCAGAAATGGCTCTTCTGATAAATTGGCCAGTACATTTCCTGGTATTTCAACAGGAGTTAGTCTGTATGATTCATGGTTGTTGTCCAGAAAAGAAAGTGGGAGAAGTATAAAAACTGGTAGTACTAGTGTTATAGCAACTGATAGCTCATCAACTGCACCTGTTGTAACGAAAAACAAATTTGAAGAAGCTAGGAATGTTTTCAGTAAAAAGTGTGAAAACAGTGAAAAGCAAAAACAGCGGGAACAGCAGAGCCATGATAGCATCAAAGAAATAACTTCTCTTAAAAGTAATACTCGTGGTGTCAATAATAGTACAACTGTGAAATTGATGGTAAATTCCAAAGATAGTATTGATGATATTGATCAGGAAATGGTGGACTTACATGGAATGGGTTCTTTGGATCAGCCGTCAGCAATAAATAGTAATTTGCTGACAAGAAATTTATCATTAAAACATGCACGTATACCATCACCAGAACCACCTGCCGTCATTGAATATGATGAGAATGATGATAACGACATAACAATCACATCTTCAAACTTGAGCCATATTTCAGATGAAGACACGACACATTTGTCATTAGAGAATCTTGAACAGGCTGAAGAAATATGTGAAAAATCTGTACCACAGCCAAAACTACAAGCTTCTCAGTTTCCAAGTCAGTTGAGTTCTAACTTATTGGACCCGGGTGTTGTAATCCAGTATGACGATGGAAGTGATTCTGATTATATAAATGAGATTCTAGAAGTTGATGAAACAGATGATGTATCTTGTCAGCCAAGAATGGCTTTTCTAAGTACAAGAAATGAAGATACTGAAGGAACAGGCATAGGTGAGTGATATGGAAATTTGGCATGTTGAGTGATTGTGTTTTGCAAAAATATAATCAAACTTATAATAATTAATTATAATAATAATATTAATAAAAATAATGACTTTAGTCCTTATATCTCCAAATACCGCCATATAATTATATTAATTAAAAGTGAAGTAATAATATGAGCAACGTTTTCCTTCAACTTGCCACCCAACAATGTACAATGTAGCGCTGCAGGTTGAAACAATTGTGTATATTACCACTCGTTGAACAGCTTACAATGCAACAAAATTCCTTTGATGCAAGTTGTGGAGATTTGTTCCACAAAGTAGATGTGACTTCTACTTTGTGTAACAAAAGTAGTTTTACAGTACTTTTCAAGTTTCCTACTAACAATATCATACGCCATTGATCAATGGGCAGGCTTGTGGGATTTCCAGGCACAATAACTGACTTAATGATTCTGAAGAAACATATCCTGTTCAGACTATCCAATACCGTTTAGATATGAATTTCATACATCAGCAATCAGTGAATTTGCTGTTGTACTGACATGCATGGCTCTATGCAAGTAACTGCAGACTGTATTTATTCAACACTGTAACAGTCCGTAATTACTAGTACTTGACATATCTTGGGTCTCGCTCGCAACAATACAACACAGCGCTACTCAACACAGCAATCGTGACATGAGCGGTGGGAATCCGAAACAAGATACTGCAGCTAGATTTAGAGTGCAACCAAACACCCCAACCAATATCAGTGATAAACAGCTGCATAGTATAATATGCACAGTAAAAAAAAGTACGCCTGAAACAGTCATACTACAATTGTACATACCATTATATAATGATTTGGCCTCAAGACATCACAGACTGTTAGCTAAAGATAGCTTACAGTACATGTTTTAGCAGTCTATTAATTTTGTAATATATTGATATTCACCTTTTAATTTTGACAGAGTGGAGTCCAAGAGCAGCTTCTCAGCGTCTGTCTGTTAGCAGCAATGACGAGGTTTTGCAACCACCACCAATGTTTACAAGGTACAAGTTACACAACCTTGCAAATAAAGGCCCTGACACACGGTGCAACATTGCATGCAATATTGTGCGCAATAGGTAAATTGCGCCGTGTGTCACATCATCATGCTCTAAATCATTCTCCTGATGTCAACTGAAAATGTTAGATGAATTTTGTAAAGATCAGTTTTACCAAACTTTTTTATAAGAATGACTGTCACTGATTGCCCCAGTTATATATTACTGTTACTGTACATAACACAGACCTTCCAACCTGTGAAACCCTGAAACCTTGAGGTCTCAAAAAAATTTCCCCGAAAAACCTTGAGATTTAGGTCCCAAACCTTGATATTTATAAGAATGTTCCAAAATAAACAAAATACAAGGCTAACCATACTACGGTAGCAATGTCCAAGCAACTACGCTTCCTTCTCAGGTGACTTTGTGCTCAGATTCCCTGTGAAACATGGCCACTCACAGTGAAGCACATATATTCAAAGATGGAATTTGATGAAAAAACTGCTACAAGTACCAAGAAAATGCATAACGTAACACACAAGTTTCATTTTGTACTGTATTTTATTAAGAACTCATTCGATTTGGAAAACCATGAGATTTAGAGGATAAACCGTGTGTTGACACCTAATACAGGAGTCTCACGGTGAAACTGTGAGAGTTGGAAGGTCTGATACCATACTGTACCGTACCATTACCAGTACCATTAATATTGTCCAATGTGTCTCATTCGCTAGTGACGATGAAAGTGATTATCCTGGCAATGATACTACACCTGAAGAATCTGACGAGGAAGAGGAACTTCTTCCCCCAGCCCCACCCCCACCACAGGTGCCGCAACAGATGGTTGACACAAGACAGCAGCTTCTGGAGGTACAACCAAAAAGCTAATTTTACTGATTTCTTTCACAAACAAAAAATATTTGTTTAATATTATTATAACTCTAGGCCCTTTTTCGTGGTGATTGTATACATGTACATGTGTATATGACAGCTAGGATAGGAAGAACTGGCTCAATTCAGCTATATTTCACAATGTACTTTGATATACATGTATGATTTTTGATTTTTCTCCACAAGCCATATATTTTAGTGTTCAACTGTATTCAATCATATTCTCTTGTAGTCAATCCTTCAGCAGCAGAGAACGAAGGAGTTAAAACCCTTTCACAAGATTCCATTAGACAAATGGTCAGAGAGCGACGCAACTCAATGGTTGGACTACATTGGACTTGGCCATTTCAAGCAGCAGTTCAAAAGTAAAGTCAATACCACATTTCCTCTATTTTAGCCGTCATCCCCATCTATTGTGTGCCACTGCTAAAAGGCCTAGAATTGAATAAGCCTCCATAATAATAATAATAATAATAATTAGCCGTTCTTAGTCAAACACATTATGCAGGCTAGCCTCAATGCATTTACAATATCCCCCATTAAGTCCCCCTTCTAATAACCTCCTCCTCCCTCTGTTAACAGCCCTCCCCTCCCCATGCTCACTAGTATATTTGATGATGTTGCATTAGGCATACTGCAGAAAGACAGTAATTAAACACTCCTGCTCCCTGCTGATAATAATCCCTTCCCCTTTAGCTAAGGGTGTGTTCGATTGACCGTATTCCGGAATAGGAATACACTCGGGACAATTTCAGAATGTCTCCTACAATCTCTAAGCAATTAAATTATTGCGCTGAATTGTGTATTATGGTGACCTGAAAACTAATAGTTTCGTTTAGCATATTTCTGAAAAGGATTACTGATCAGTTCAACAGACCAAAGCTTTTATTTCATGTATTCTTATTCCAGAATACGGTCAATCAAACGCGCCCTAAGATGTACAATACCCCTGAAGATATGCACATTTGGCTTGGATTTAATTAATATATGATAAACATGTTGGTCATTTTCAAGACAGAAAAGTCCCCTCAATAAATAGTCCCCCCTCCTACTCCTACCCGAAATAAGCAGAAGAGAAAGCATTGGGTGTAGCATGACAGTTTGCTGAAAAAGAATTGAGCAAGTTTTAAGAAATACATGAGTAGTCCATGCCACCTTCTTTGTTTGGCTAGTTCTGGTACAGTCCCGCACTCGCGATTGTGCAGGCCTGTGTCTGCTTTCCTGCAACTCTGCATGTACCCTTCCTGCGGACGGAGGTGTACCTGTACTGCATACAGGTACAAGTGCTTGTCAATGAATTGTAATGAATTGCACTGTTGTATATTTTTGTGCAGGTCATCACGTCAATGGCAAGACCTTAGCAAATGTCAATTTTCCTCTGCTAGGTGAGTTTATAATTGGTTCAAACATAATGTTTTCATGTTGTACATGTATGTAGTGTTGTCGTTGGGCATATCTGGCCTCTCACAAGATACTATTAATTTTCAGTAAAGCGAGTCCTTCTCAGCGAACTGGCAAACCTTGCTCTGACAGGATTAATGCTTTAACATCACTTGTCCACAAATTGTGATGATTCCAACATAGAGCCTTGCTAAATGTTCAGCATCAGACCCCCTGATTCATCAGCCCCCCTTTTTGATATTGCAATAGCTATTTCAAGACAAAATATCTTTTTATTACCTGGTACATGGGGGTTTGAGCTTCCCTTCGTAGAAATGCTGGCTACAATTGATGCTAAAAGTGCTAAAACCTTGTGCTCAGAATCAAGGAGATGCCATAATGTAAAAATTTCCCGGAGGGGGGGGGGGGAGGGGGATGCCCCGGACCACCCAATGGAAAGAGTGCCTCCAGCACTCAGTTTGACGTTCAAAGTCAATCTTAACAATTGGAACCCTCCTATAAAACTTACAGAAACTGAAACCTATGGTGCTCGCTCTTTTTCTGTTGCTGTTCCGACCCTATGGAACTCTCTACCTATCACTTTGAAAGAAGCAGATTCGCTTGCCTCTTTTAAACAAATGCTAAAGACATACCTTTTTAAATCTTTTTAAAATACAATTTTATCGTCATACATTCTTACATACTTTTAGGATATCGTACAATTTTGTTACATATTTATACAAGTGTACTTTTTATTGTAAAGCGTGTCGAGAATTTTTGGGACAGGCACTATATAAAAATCTTTTATTATTATTATTAATTTTATTTATGATGGTGATTTTTGTTAACAATTACACCTTTTCCAAATTAACTTTAACTCAGATTTTTTATGATACATAACTAGTCTGATTAGGTGTCATCAAAAATCCAAGGTGGCTTCCTGTACGACATTCAAGATGGCATCTTTGTGATGCAGTTACATGATATCATAATTAAAATAATTAATATCTTTGAATTAACAAAATACCAATTGTAGCCTGGAAGTTAAAGAGGGCCAAGAGTATCCTGGCCTAGACAGGGTTAAAAGAACGTTACTTTGTAAAATTTATATATTATATAATTATTAGAAAGCACTTCCAAGGAAGTTTTCAATAATCCATATTAAATTTATTAAAAAGTTCATATTTTTTATTTTTAACATCTGGTAAAAATCTTTGGGTTTGGGGGATTTTAGATATCTACTTATACTTGTGATGGAAGTTTTCATATTGTAATAGGGTAACATAAATTTTATAATAAATAGTTGTTGTTCACTAATTTTATGTACCGGTAGTTCCATAAAATATTATTTTGTACCACTGCCACAAAACGTCCTTTATAAATTTGGAGGGGATTAGGTGGCCGTAGAAGCCTAACATATTTTAAAATGAAGCGCTACATGGGTCTAAATGAACCAACCAGAAAATTCTTCCATGGAGTAAGTATGTCTTGAATATTTTCTGGAACTTATAGGTTTTGTAAATATATATGGGTAGCAGGCCAGTCTCTGAAATTGGTACAAGCAGTTGGGTTTTTTATTTATACTGTTTGTTGACTACAATGGGGGCCTGTGTTTTCTCACTAAAGTTGTCTTATGAAACAGTAAATAAAATGTGATAAAACTGCCTGGGGACTGTGCCAGACTGTGTACGTGATAGACCACGTGTATGTAAATTATAGTGCATATCTCTATTTTTAATTCAGCGTGAGCAATTATTGTTCACAATTTGTTGAAGTCAAAGACTAACAACAATTTGGTCATGAAGCATGTGATTCGTACTTCCGTTCTCCTAAATTACGCTTTTAGCATTGTGTAAGTAGAAAGGGAAATTTTGAGACTTCCTTTTTAAACTAATTGACAGTCAATTCTCTTGTCACAATCGTCTAAGCCTTTGTAAATAGGGGGTATAAATACCAGTGCATGATAAGAATTGGTTCGATTGCTAATACTGGGAGCTATATGCATGCCATACATCACTGCTTCAGCTCTGAAATATGATAATAGCATTCTTTATAAAGCTGTGAAATTGGATATGTTAATACTCCAACCAAATTAGAGATTTGTGTTTGCCATGACATTCATGTGAGTTAGCCATTCTGGGTAAGTATTCTCAGCAAATACATAGAACCATTGCTGCTTGATATTCAGGCATATTTCCACCATTTTGATTATCAAACATTAATGTGGTTCAAGACATAATTTCTGTATGAAAGGAAGGATTGTTCTTCCCTGAGCTGTGATATTGACATTGACTGGAGACATGACTTTGGGATTTGAGTGTTTCTCTCACCACCAGTGATGTGGAACATGAATGATTAGAATATGATTATTGGATTTCTGTTCACATGCACATGGAGTGGGTCTTCTGGTTCACTGAACCATGGCTTTCATGTTTTCATATTCATGACCAAGAGTTTAATTCTGAGTACTAGAATTTCTTTCTAACGAAACAACACAGATGGTTGTTGTGAAGATGAAGCCCAGTTTACAGAACAGGAAGTGCTGATTGCTAAAAGACAGTTTGATTTATTTTAATTATTTCCTTCTGTGTGCCTCAATATTTGCATTTTGATCAATGTGTTTTGTTGAGTATATTACTTTCCTTTGAACAGACAACATTGTTGTAGTGTGGGGGAAATTAACACGTTATTTCGTAAGATTTATCTTGTAAATATTTTAAATGTTATGTGTTTGAACTGAGGTATCTATCAACTCCTATTTTATGATTTTAAATTTGTGATATATTTAGGCACAGATCTTGTTTAGTTAGCTGGTGAGCAGCCATGTTTTATTCAACTGCAAATCTATTCCAGTAGTGGTTTCTTACTGTATATACAGTGGATAGAGGCCAGAATATTGCTAAAGGAAAACAGTAACAGGTAACTGATGCTTGAAGTCCTAATTGATGAGAACTAGTCCTGGATTGGCCAGAGTTGATAGTTTGTGTATTAATGCCAAGTGTGTTATAAACTACAATCGTTTTATGCTTTAATAATTCACAATGTAGAATAGAACTTTGTGTGAATATTTTTAATATTTTGTTCTTGTCAAGATGTTCATATATTATTTAATGTACACACATTTTGTATATTTGGTGTAAAATGCTGCTTTCTTGGCCACCTTCTTCGGTAGAGTTTATAAATATTGTTGGTAAACAGTAAGTAAAATAATTCATAAAATTTTTGGGTTATGAAATAAGTTCAATGTAATTTGCATTTACTTAAATAGTATATATAAAACAACAAGTGCCACTTACGTGTAAGTGAGACTTTGTTCACTTAGCTTACAAGCAACTCTGATTAGAATAGAGAGTTTTGCGTGATTGTTACATTTTGTGCACAGGCCTTAGATGTTTAGTTTTTTTAAGTGAACTTAGCATTTAAGGTAGCTTAGTTTATATATATTCACACTTAGTTTATACACAGAAAACTACATGTACACGTTAATCCAAACTCAAGGGGCCCTACAGTCATCAGAGATCACTTTTATCGTGCAAGCTTAGAGTCAGTGTTTGAAAACGTTCTGTATTTGAGTATTATCATTGGTACATATATATATAGATCTAATTAAATTCTAAAATTATGTAGTGCCATAGCAAGAAATTTAATTACAAAGCTGTAATTAATGTAAAGCTAGTTCTGTGGATATTAATGTTGCATAGGGCTTAAAACAATTAAATATTATCCTTGAACATTTGGGTTATAAAGGTGTAAATTGCCTTTTTATGTTTTCGATTTGATATCAGAATATTTTATGTTGTAATATCTAGGTATAATGTATGATTGTAATATCCTAAAAGCATTTCCAAATCCAGCTCAGGAGACTAGAGATCTCAGAAATATAGTACAACATGTACTGACACTAGCCAGATAAAATGAGATCTTTATAATATTAGAGTGACTTCACCAATTAATGCAATGAAATCTTGAATACTTATAAATTTATTAGTATTCCCTGTAATCTAAGAATGTGTTACACATAATATTTATTAGAAATTTTCTGTTCTAATTAAAGGACATTTTGTGATTCTCATTTGGGAACAGTGAGTGAAAGTTATTACTCTGCAAGGGATACAGAAATTATGATTGACCTGATGCTATTAGTTTTACTATATAATATGTTTTATAATTTTATTTCTTAGTTGTATTAAGTAACAAGGTTACAACTTACAGTAAACTGTTAGTATTAAAAATATATGATCAGTCATACATGTACCTATAAAGTTAACTTAACATTTTAGCATCTCAGACTTGAGAGGTTGTACATGAATATTTCTGACTTGAACTACGGAGCAATAGAACTTTATAATCAGTAGTAAAGGGGGAGGTCAAATTAATTGATTTTTGTGGCAGATGCCTGTTGTTCTAGCAAATAATTAAAATGAAAATTGGTTCGTACAAGATTGTTACAGCTGCTTTATGGTAGGACAACACGGTTGTCACATTCAACGGCAACAAGTTACTGGTAGATGATAAAATTGAAACAAACAGAAGGAGTTTAATATTAATCAATATGTATTTCCTGCATGTAAACAAGATATTAAACTGCCTGCCACAGTTGGCAATTACAGTAACTTGTATATAATTGTGTTCTGAAACACAAATAATTCATGTTGGCCCAGATAATGTTATCAGTTTCTTTTTTGCACCTTCACTCTCGAAAGATTTTCCACTGATCTTTATTCAAAGTAACATTTCTTAAAATTAATTTGATTGTTTTTGGGTTAATGTTGGACACCATAAAAGTCAACTGTTGTGTACATGATCGTGCTATAGCCATGCAACAGATCTATTATTTTGATTATTCAGGTTTCTGTTTGGATACATGTACTCAATCATTTTATGTCCAGTTGTGATAATTATAGTCCTGATTCACTGTTAAGGCAGACAATCTCCAAGTGACCTAACTTGTGTGCGACATTTTTCCCCACATGCATGGTAGCCTTAGAAAAGCATCTAGTAGATAGCTCAGTGATCAAGCAGGGTAATCTATAATATTTAATGTCACAAGTTGATCTGATTGTTGATTGTGACTTGTTTCTTCATCAGATCGTGGTGCAAAAGAAAGGGCAGCTCGTTACCTGAAACCTTTTGTTGTTGAAGACCCCAAACTAGGCCTCTACAAATGTCAATCAAAACTTCGCCGATCAGAATCGGCACCAAGGCAGTTGCGTGGAAGAGCCAGTACTGATCAACTGCATCGTAGGGAGTTTAGACACGCAAGAGAAGGAAGCACAGAGATGTCTCATGGACGGGGAAGTGTAGGGTCTGATGATGTTAGGTATGTTGGAAGGGTGACTTCCCAAGGGATGGAAGGTGAAGCAGATGGCAATTATAGACAGAGAAAAGGCAGTGGTTTTGCCGCTATCAACTATGCAAGAATGGAAACTTGCTTTCCAGCTGATAATACTGCTCCATCCACAAGGGTTGAACAGTCACCAAAGTCAACAGCTCGAAGAGCAGAATCTTTACGAGCCTATCCTGTAACTAAGAAACTAACTCCAAGAACTAGCAACAGTTTGTTTCCGTCTTTTTGTCAGAACTGTGGAGAGCCAACAAGTTTGGCTAGAACTGAACATTTGTCGAGTAGCAGTGTTAACAGTATTGTGTGTCCCAACTGTGGCCTGGAGATGCGTAGTAATAGTAGCAGTAGTGGCAGTAGTCTACCCGGGACACCGTATGCCAAACACAAAGACTTTGATTCATCAATGCCTCAATTTAGAATGGAACATTCTTCCAGTTTGCCACCGGACAGCAGAGGAGCTGCAAATGGTAGCGTTGTAACTCATAGTCATAAACTCTCTGAGGAACTAAAGCATGGCGAACATCATGCTAAACACGAGGCAGCAAGGACGAAAGCCAAACAGATTTTTCATCTTGATGGGTACAGCAAGGAGGACGTTGCCCCAGAACTGAGCAAAAAGTAAGCAATTGTTGCAAGGAATGTGCTGATGATATAAAAAGTTTCTAAGAAGTAATAATTGATAATAATTATAATTATTTATAAATAATAATGACAATAGCAATTATAATAATAGTAATTTAATAATAATAATAATAATAATAATAATAATAATAATAATCTGTTTGCATTCAACAGGTAGACACTCATTAACTTTTATCTTTGTCTTTAATATTCATATTGTATATTAAATGCAATATTAAACTCTGGCACTTGTGTTGATCAACTGATACAAATACACCATATATTAAGTTGTAGAGCACTCAAGGAGTAGGAGAAACACTCCTCTTTGGCGCATGTTCCTTTCAAACTTCCCTCATAACATGCTGTTTAACTGCTAGCATGTCAGAATCTAGCTATCAAGATTTGTTGCAAGAAAACATGTGCAGTTAATTCTGTGACTGCAGAGCAAGTTGTAAGTTATTATTGGAGCTGTCAGAGCAGCTGAATGATTATAGATTGCCTGTTCATCTTGGCAAATATACTCACCACAACAACAGGGTGTTTTAATTTGCCAAATTAGCACTAAAGTGCTGGCCTTTAGTTAAATGGAATATAATACAGGCCCGTAGCCAGGAGAAAATATTAACCGAGGCAGTATGAAATTAATTTGGCCGTCTGAGTGCTGAAGGCACGAGCAAATTCTAGGGGGTCGGGGGGCATGCTCTCCCGGAAATTTTTTTTGAAATATTCATTCCTAGAATCACTGAAAATGCACCAAATTTAGAAAATCAGTACATATTTCAAAATTTTTACCGAGGCAAGTGCCTCGGTTCGCCTCATGATGGCTACGGGCCTGTAATATATAGGCTGGGAAATGCTAAATAAATCAACAATTTGACAATATTATTTTCATGGACTATTCTGGCAAGTCAAAAAACTGTGAGACTGACCTCAAACACTATAATTATATAATTTTATATTTTTTAAAATTTTTTTTTTAATAATCAAACAATATCTTTTTTCATTATAGTCTACAGCAATAAGAAACTAAACAAGACCAAGTGTTCCCATGTCTTGTTTAATAGTTACAACACAAGTTTGAGATCAAGAACTTTAGTTTGCATACAAATGGTCAGTAATATGATAAATTGTAAAACTAGCAAAATGGATAAAATCACATATTAAGATTTAAATTTATAAATTTTGTTAAACGTTTTTTTAAATAAAACTTTAGAAATAAAATTTGTTTACATGATGACATTTAGAGACAAGGTAAATGTAGAATCTTTTTTTCAATAATGATAACTCACGAAAGGATTTATTTTCAACTTGATTAATTAATTAAATAAAAGTAACCAGTATAATGTTATGAAGTTTCAGTGTGCACACATTACCATAGATCTATTTGTTCAGATGAGGGCAGTAATACACTAGTAACGTACTCTGTAGTATAAGTTACAGGTTGTTATTCCATTGCAGTACATCATTGGGTCGTGCAGTAGCAACAGAATATTTGAAATTCTACAGCTTTACCGAGGAAACCTTACTACGATCATTAAGGTAGGGGTGTGCTGAACATTGTTTTTTGTTGGCCTGGTTCTTATTCTGCCTTATTTGCTTTAAATTCTGCTTTATTTGCTTTAACAAACTGCCAGTTGAAATAAGACAGTCACCAACCTTCATCTCATTCAAGAAAAATCTTTATGACTGTGTATATTTATTTTAATAAGCTGGACTCGGATTTTGATCCGGATAGAGTACAGACATAGAAGACAGTATGTCCTCACTGTAGATCATTGAATACCTTAAAACTTATTTTAGCGTGCTTCCTCCATTTATATATAAATTGTATTATTTTGTATTTGTGTTGAGGGGTCAGCCTCGTCAGGTCTAGTGTCCATTCGCTCGCCCTGAATTACGCTTACCTTGTAAATTGAGCATGTTTTTTTGTGTCATTAAATTTGTATTATTTTATTTTAAACCATGCAATTGATAAGCCTGATGAAAGACTGATCAAAAATAATGTGTGTGTTTTGGTTTAACCCTATCTGGGCCGGGCTTTTTTTGGTGTCAGGAAGGCCGGGGGGGGGG
>JANVCJ010013344.1:0-14301 GCA_026413505.1 Epizoanthus ramosus | reverse complement strand
TTTAGTCCAAGGGTACTACAATTTTTTAATAGAGGGACTCCTGTGCCTCTGCCTCTCCTCCCCCCTAAGATATGAATGGTCTCAAAAGCCACTCAGGGGCAGTGCGAGGACTAGGAAGAGTTTCCCTACGTTTCCCCTTTCTCTGACTATACCAGTTACAACGCGGTAAAACTGTTCGTTTTCCCGGCGCAATCTAACATTATTTTTCTACTCAGGGCACATACCTGCTTTAACCGACTGGATATACCCATATATCGCTCTTACGAAGAGCTTCTGGAGAAACTCACGTTCGCCGTGGAGGAAACAGGAACGTTTAGTATACAGTAAAAAAGAAACGTGTGAACTGCGCAAGGCTGGAAACTGGAACAGGAGATGGCAACATTCTTTATGCAGTGAAATGACGCTGATGTTTGTATTGCAATACTGGATAATTTACACTATATGCGACAATTTGCAGTAGGAACACTACACTTGGTTTAGAAAGACGAGCAGACGTTTTACTATATATGGTGCTTTGAAATGGAACATGACCATTTCTTATAAAGTTGTGTTATAAAGTTTTTTTAAAATAAATGGTGACGTCGCCGTTGACATCGATTTTAAACTGACGAATCCCGGAGCATTCTGGACAGGGTGTTAAACTGACCGACAGCATCTAACAACAAGAATGGACTATTCGCATTCAAACACAGATTGCTTTATAGTGACATTACATTCGTACAGAACCATTCTTTGTACAGAGATGCAGAAACGGACAAGTCGAACGAACATCAGCCCTGTTCTCAGGGAAACCAGTCACAAGTATCAGCAGGTGCATGGAGCGATTTAGAAGTATATTCTTTAGAGGAATACAGAAGCTCGAAGTACAAACAAGAAACATTTTGTATATATTCCTAGTTGGTCATTTTGTGTTGAATTCACTTGAGTGACAAAATAACTTGTACTTGAAGTGCAACAATAGCGGTTTTAGAGAAGATGTAGATAGTATTTGAATGATATTGCGGAACGATTTGGTCTACAACAGTTAGTATATAGTATGTCAAGATACTTGAAACAGTGTCATCCGTCCTTAGTGACTTAATTTAGTGTGGTGGTGTCACATTGGAAATGATTCCACTGACCAGTTATGCAACATCGCGGAAGATTGCAGATACCATCGAGTCAGTAGAAATTCAAACGTCATTGTATTGAACTTAATTTGCAAATACTTCTCCGTTTGCAGTTTCATTGATACGATGGTGGATACGAAGTGTTGTTCGCATAGTACTCAAACTCGTCAATATATCATCAAGCAGACATAAAGGAAAATCAATACCGCGACGTGTTTAGAAATATGATTAAAAACATTGATTCGTTAATTCGCAGTTTGAGAATCTCTATCAAACAATCGAGAGTATTTCATCACATATCAAATACCACGAACTTGGGTTGAAAAACCTCCGCTACCATTTTTTTTTAACTCTGTTCTTGGTGTAATTTGATGGTGACGAAACACTCCTTGTGTCTGATGTATTGATTCAACTTTACTTGAAAATAATTCAAATGGTATAATACTTTCAAATAAATAAGTTACTAGTACTTAGTTTCAAGATAAAAAATGCCAGTTCTATAATTAATTTAGATTATTTTATGGTTGGGTGATAATATAAAACGCTCTGCAAAAACGATGTG
Source organism: Epizoanthus ramosus (assembly GCA_026413505.1). Lineage (NCBI taxonomy): Eukaryota > Metazoa > Cnidaria > Anthozoa > Zoantharia > Epizoanthidae > Epizoanthus > Epizoanthus ramosus. Next base: position 12,630 of record JANVCJ010013344.1, on the reverse strand, counting down.
CGCCACAAAATAAAAATGTTGTTTTACAAATTGTTTCATTTCATGGTTTCATATGGTCATGGATTCGGTTTATCCTACATCCAGATCACCATTCGCATGGCACACGCACGGCACCCCAGTACTTCTTGGGTTTGCTGTGTTCGCTGCAGACATGTTTTATAGGTTTCAGACTTTACAAGAAGGGCAGATAACTGGTAAGATTGCATGCACTAGACGTCATTCTTTTGACTTATTTCGTGTGGTCCTGATTTCCTTTTTATAAAAAAAAATAGGATTTTGTTCTGCTGTATAGTGCCATATTACTATTATGACAACCATATGTATCTATAAGTAATATATAACAACCAGCTATTTCGAACTCTACTCGATAATGAAAATCGGTGTGGTGTTGTGAGCAGGTTGTGTCAAGGATGATTAAAACAACTCCATGTGTTGTGTAAGCTGTGCCAACACTTATTCCAACAAACTCCCAAAACTTGTTCGGACCATTTAAACGGGCTCCCAGGGCCCTCAAGCAGCTAAGACGGCAGCGGCTACCAGGATGAGGACTACCTTATAAGGAATATCGATTGTCTGTGGGCTGCTATAGCGGCGATTTGCGCATGCGCCGGCTCGTACTTTATCCCAGAGCCATTCGTTCCTTGCCGCAGGCCTAAAATAACGTGGGCTCTGGGAACGAGATTGCGTTCGTATTTGTTGTTGCTTGTGTGCATGAGTGTAAATTATAGGCAGTAGAAACTCTAGTTTTGAACGGATCAAATAATAGCACGACAAGACAGTTTTATTTCCTCGTTCCCGTTGACAACAAACTCCAGATTTTGTACATTTCGCATCAGTAACACAGGTGTAACGCTAAATTGTCGGTGTTTACAATATGCTACGTTGTAATGCTAATGCAGTATTGTTCTCGTTCCCGTTCACTCAGGATTCAAAATGTAATGACTTGGTCATATTTTGTCTGATTAATTCAACAAATTGTGGAGTTAAATGAACCTTGAGTGAACTTGAAATTTGTATTAGCAAAGTGGCGTATTGAATCATGATACAGCATCACTCTACATGACCCAACAAATACTGGGTTTTTGTAGGATTAAATCTTGACCAATCTTGGCATTTTCGCAGAAGAAGTTATACTAAACTTACACAGCTATTTTGTTCTTGAAAATAACCCAGTAACGAGGAATAAGCTAACCAAGCGGGAGTCTGGGAACGAGCAGAGCTGCTGCAGGCATGCCAGCCGGAGAAATGTACGTTTCTCAACCCACGTCGTGAAGTTTTAATTTTTAAAATTTTAATTTAATGACGTCATATGTCTTGGGCTTCAGCTATCAAAATAGCTAGCAACTGTTGCTTCCGTTGAAGTGCCGGCGGAAGTTAGACTGATTTATGGTGACAAAAATGCCGCCGCCACGTCAACAGGCAACTCCCAAAAAAATGGTATCACTACCAAATATGATGTGCGTGTTAAGACGAGTAATTCAAATATTGCAATAATTAATAACATCGTTGATGACGTAGGATGTCTGCCATAAATCAATAATAATAACAGTAGTAATAGCAATAGTGATAGTAATCCTACTACTACTATTACTACTACTGTTACTACTACTACGGCTACTACTACTACTGCTACTACTACTATTACTACTACTACTACTAATAATAACGCTTTATTAACAGTATATCCATTAAAATATGGTTCTTCACCTGTTAAAATGCCAGCTAATTACACACCCAGGAATACCCTCTCCCCAACCCTCTCCCTCCCATATTACACGGCCAAGCCCCACACCCTCGTCAGAAATTAAAATCCGTTAACTCGCTCTCTCGCTCGGTTTACTATTACTATTACTACTACTACTTCTACTACTACTACTACTACTAGTAATATTACTATTACTATTACTACTACTACTACTACTACTACTAGTAATATTACTACTACTACTATTGCTAGTAATATTACTATTACTACTACTACTACTAGTTATTTTACTATTACTACTACTACTACTAGTAATATTACTATTACTACTACTACTACTACTACTACTACTACTACTACTACTACGGCTACTAGTGCTACTACTACTACTACTACTACTACTACTATTACTATTACTACTACTAATAATAATAATAGTAAAATTTACTTACCGAAAAAACACGTGTACACCTTGCCGGTAACGCGTAGCCTCCATGATGATTTTGTATTTTAGGCGTACTTCTGATAATTGTTTTTATTATATGACAGTACTGATTCTCAGGCCCGTAACTAAAATTCCCGTGTTCTGATTGGTTAAAACTACAGACTTTTCGTCTGTAGCGGACTCCAAACTCCAATGTCGGGCCTACTCCGGGTCCTTAAGTCGCCGCGACTTAGCGCGACTTAAGGAAAATCGATAGGGAAAGCCATGCGACTTTAGGCGACTTATGGAAAAAGCAATGCTATTTTAGGCGAATTAAGGTAACTAAAGGCGACTTAAGCTATAACTGTCCAAAAACATAAGACAACGGCTTAGTGCGACTTAAGGACCCGGAGTAGGCCTAGCCTAATGTCGAAAGAAACAAAAATAAATACAAATGAGCCATATAATAAAAATCTTAATAACCTTGTTTGCTCGATACAATGAAAGACCTCGGGCAAAATATTCTGCAGGACAGACCTCGCACTCGGTTATTAAGATGACTTCACATTCTTCAAAAAAGTATAGAAATGGAATTTAGGTATCTACAATTTGTGATATTAGAGTAAATATAACGGTAAAGCAGAAAATAGAACCTGTCACTCAATCAAATACTGTTACTATGGGAAAAAAATGTTTATTAAAGTCGCCAAATAAATTCTAAGAAAAGTAACCTTGATAAGCAAATCTTGGAGTTTATCTACAATGGCTGTATAGTCAGACGTGTTAAACAACTGACATGTCCCTCTCAGACCAAATAGGGCCTTTGTATTGCTTTAAAAGCAATTGACGTGTCTCCCTCAGTCCGAATTCAGAGAATTTGCAATTGACCTGAGGTTACAAGTATAAATATCCAGTACATTGCTGATAAGCAGCCTGATTGTTAAGTGATTTCTATATAACTAAGAAGTAGCGTTTATAAACAATCTTATATTCCACCGGAACTGTAGCCATATTTAATTTGTGCTTGCTTATACAATAAAGCCGGTTGTTGCGCAGTTTTTGAACAATTTGCTACCACTACCATGCATAGTAGTAGTAGTAATAGCAGCAGCAGCAGCAGTAGTGGTAGTAGTAGTGGTAGTAGTAGTAGTCGTAGTGGTAGTAGTAGTCGTAGTGGTAGTATTATTACTACTACTACTACCACTGATAAGCGGTAAGAACACATAATATATGATCTTGTGCGCATTGAGAAATCTCTCAATCAGTTTACATATAACTTGAACTATAACTTGACTTGACGTATCTGGCGCAATGTTGAGATGCTTTATGACAGAGTTTAAGTTTAGACTACAAAACAACCCCTTTCTTTGGTAAAAGCCCGGTTTTTAGGATTTTTTTGCAAAGAAAGGGCTGTTTTGTAGTCGAGAGTTTCCAGGAGTCAGGTTCCTGGATATGTAATAAATATATTATAATACATCGAGTCTTTTCAGGATTTCCAGGGGAGGGAGCCTTTCAGGAGGTACGTTTGATAAATAGTTCGGTATTATTTTCTCTCAATGTTTTTCAAAACAGTTCCCAAGGCTAAGCACACTTCCACTTTCAATTGCTAACTCGCCAAGCTGCCATTTTTAGATCCCCATTTAGAATGTACACGTGTCAGCTACTGAAGAGGTTAGATTTATGTTGATGTTGTGACGACAACTTGCTAAAGGGGTCGGAGAGTAAAAATGTTCACAGATTTGTAAATCTTGACATTTTGCCGCTTTTTGTCGTCAGCTATCCTTGTAGGTATTTCGTAGCTATGAGGCGAGTAACCGAGTAGGCCAACTGTAACCTGCTAGGCTATGCTAACTCTGCTTGCGTTTTACAGTTGATGCTTCCAAGCTCAAGTTGTAGGTTGAGTGGACATATATAGTGATAGAAACGTTCCTTTATTAAAATATTTTTATGTTCCGTTGGGATCCTAATTCAACTCGTAACCAAAAAACAACAAGGATGTTCTTTCTTTGATACTGAGCTCGATGCACTCCAAAATATCGGAACATCCTAATATAAATTCAGTTGCACAGCACCGCACCTTTCAAAAGCCGATTTTGATCCATTAGCTATCCTATTCCCAATCCAACCCCTCGTGTTTTTCTTAATAAGAAATAAGACATGTATGTCATCGCCCTATCGCTGAAGTAGGCAAGTAGTAAAAAAATGCACAGCATCGAATGCTGTAAGCACAATCAAATAAATGGTCACTATCTTTTGCTACATCAATTAAAATGCTTTCTGCACAACCTTTTCAAACACTTCTTCATAATGCAGAATAGACGAGCCGGTTCTTTGCAGAGTCAAGGTACTGAAAGACGGACAGATTTTTTGCCTTAGCTGTCTTTTAAGTTCTTTCCCTCTCATATTTTAAAAAACGACAAGTATCAAAATCAGTAAGTGAATTTCCGTAGTAAAATCCCCGTTGACACATTACCCTAAGCCTTGGTTTGCAGGCCACTACGTTCGCAGGCTCTTCGCAGAATTGACCTACCGATGTAAATAGATAATGGTGATAAATCGTGCTGAAAACGATTCTTGACTTTGTTGCTTATCCCATATTTCAGAAAGAATTTGCTCCCATAATTAAGAACATTTGTGTATGTAGATCCAGGGGAGAAATATTTTGGCGGACCGCCATTGACAGATCAGGTATAGGTAGAGGTTAAGCTTGTCAAGGTACATTTTGTAAGTGCTAAGAGAAGATCACCAGATTTGGTGATTTTTATATTTAAAAACCTACTGAGGCCAGAAAGCTATAGTTGCCACGTGTTCCAATGCTTGCGGATCAGATAAGGAATATACCTTTGTCGCCGAACTGTGTCGCAATGAAAGTGTTACAATATTTATAAACTAAACAATCACTGAGACAGGACAATATTCGGTCAAATCTTGTTAGAGTTGAATGAAACATTACAAACTGGGTGTTAAACGTTGAATTATAGGATTAGCTGGTTTGCGGGGAGGAGATAGAGCAAACCCAGATGGCAAATACGCTAATGGCTGAATGGTCTGTACAGCTAGCTGTACTATACTGCACACAAAATGTTGCTTTCAACTGTCAACAAACTGTTGCACGTTGGTTGGGGGAGTGGCGAGCTTCATCGTCTACCAGATCTATTTTTGTCACATTTTTCTCGATTTCAAACGTCCAAACTCATTCCTATCACTGATAGCCAGTTGTCACCACATTTGAATGATGTCCTCGTCAATCAGTAAAGCAATTGCTTTCAAAGGAAACCCAATTCTGTTTGATTGCTTCTTCTGTACTATACTCTGTCATGTTGCATCAACGTTCTTCGCTATCAGCTATGCTGTTATTGATATTATGTAGGAATGTTGAATGTTACTGCGTGCACGGTTTGGCCAAACGACAAACGTTGTTTCAGTTTCCTAATTCTAGCACGCACGAAATATTTCATTAATTTTATACCATGTAATTTAATTTTCGAATTATAAATCTTACTTTCTGTGAAGCTTTTTAAAAATGTCTTTACTATTACATAAGGTTATTGGTTAAGGTTCACTTGAAAGCTACCCAGCAAGCAGCGATCCATGTCCCCACGAATAAGCAAGATCTCTTTAAAGCACATATTTTTTAACTCATTCAGTATCCAGAACAATGAAACACTGCATGGCAAAATCAGTTTCACTTTCGTTTTTACGTTTTTTGTGTAGAAGAAACGATAAAAGCGATTTCACTTCCTTATTTTCGTTTTATGTACACAAAACCAAAAAACGAAAAAAAAAACGTAAAAAAGGAAAGTGAAAAATTATTTGCTTTTTTCAGTGATTAATTGTTCTGGATAGACTGAGTTACTTAAAAAGTTCGTGCTTTAATTTTTAAAAACACTTCACTGAAAGTAAGATTTATTTTTCATCATTGATGTTGATGAACTTTTTTATGTGTGCTACAATAGTTTAAAATAATGTTTGTGACGGACACTTTCATTTCATAAGCGGACAATTAATATGTTTGTCATGAAATTTATAAATTATGTGTAGTGCCTAAAGTAACGTTTTGTTGTTGTAACGTTGCGGGAAGCAATTTTTGCGAATTCCCAAAAAAATCCGCCTAAATCGCAAAAGTCAGTTTACTCTCCATCGACATCAAGGCGATGGAGGAGCTCGACTGAAAACTGATCTCACTCTCAGGTACATGTATTTAAAATAATGATGTACTGTACTTGGCGTGTCATTTTTCATAGCAGAATTTGGATTTTAGAGAGGAGATTATATTAAATTTAAAAGCTGGTAAGATATTTTATATCTTCCATTGTTTTTCAAAGAGGAAGTCTAGAAGTAGAAGCAAAATTATGTTAAAACTCAACTGAAATTATTAATAATAGTCGCTAATTTCTGTAAAGATGAATCGTGAAATTTGGTACGAATCACAACCGTCGCAAACACATGTACGAACAAAAAATTAAATCTCACTCAAAGTCGAAGGTGAGAAACAGCTGATAAAAAGATTAACTCCATTCAAGGATCAAGACCTATTTATATTTCGTGATTTCCTCATCACTTCAAAAACATTTTATGATTGAAATGATCCTTGATGTGCTATAAAAATGACAAAGGTGACCAACGGAAAGAAGACTTATAAGTCTTTGAGATATTGAACCAAATCTTTATTCCAGTTGTGATGCGTAGGCTAGACTGCGTTTCTCTTTCGTCAACATAGTAAAACAAACAAAATAACTTGTCTGGTATCACACACACACGTACACTAAAACTTGTCACTGAAAAGAGAAAGGAAACTCGCCGCATCTACATTTTTCAGCCATACCTAAATTTAGCCAAGTTATTGTCTGATCATATATCTATATCGTAAATGAGGTCTAATCTTATCCCAATATCATATCTGAAGATCGATCTGAATGAAAACCACGTACTAGAAATAATCTAGAAATATAGTGATTTCTTATTAACGACTCTGGAGCTTACAGGTATTGCAAAAATATTCTAATGATTTAATATTTCTTCCAGAACTACGCAAGCCAAAAAACTGCCTTTGACGCGACGAATCCGGGACTTTTTGTGTGCATTTTTACGGAAGTGACGTTGGGGAAAATTGAAGGGGCGGAGTTTCTTTGTAAGAGATTGCTTTTGATTGGTTAGGACTTAACCCTTGTTTGAATACGCGCCTGGAACGCGGGGAAGTTATTCCGAATTTTATAAGTTCTATGATATGAAGAGAGACGTACATGCTACAAGTGTCACTTATCGATAACTTTTTTCTGTAGCTGTGGGAGATCGTTGAAACTGGAAGTTGATATCGCTACACTTGCTACACCGAAATACTGCTGGCAAAATGTCGCAGTTTCAGCCACGAGCGGAACGTTTTGACAATTTTTATGATGTTCAAATGGAAATTGGAAGGTGAGGTTACTTGTACTTATTCTGATCGTGGTTGATTTGAGTTTGATATCTTGTGTTACCGGCCTCTTGCACGGCCACGCGAGTAAAACGTCTTACATTTTGAACCGTATATATTTTTCCGTAGGGGTCAGTTTGCTGTAGTGAGGCGATGTGTTCACAAGGAAACTGGTAAAGAATTTGCGGCAAAGTTTGTTCGAAAGCGAAGGAAAGGAAAGGATTGTCGTGCAGAAGTGTGGCATGAGGTGGAGGTTTTGGAAGACACCAACAGTCCAAAACAACATTCCAAACTGATCACACTGTATGAAGTATTTGAAACGAGAACAGAATTAATTTTAGTGCTGGAATTGTGAGTGTTCAGCCCGTTCATATCTACTTGCCATGACCTGCTGTTTATGCACTTTATTGTTTATTGACCTTTTCGTACGTTTAAATAAAATTCAAATATTGTTTTCGGTGCCAATTTACAGAGCTCTTGGAGGTGATCTACATCGCCACTGCGTGGCAATGGACTCAGAAAACCCGGCTTGTCGAAGTGAGAGGGAAGTTGTCTTTTTACTCCGGCAGATTCTTGAAGGAGTGCAGCATCTTCATGAACACAGCTACATACATTTAGACTTAAAGGTAAGTGGGACATTGTATAATAGTTTTTATTTGACAAACTGTATGTTTATTTGACATTTTTCTTGTGAGTAGAAAATTGTTATGGTTGAAAGCACCAGCAAACACAGACAAGCTGTGCCTTTCAGGTTCATGTTAAATTTAATCAATTTCCGGTATTTCGGCTGAAGCCGGTATTTACTCAGTGAAAATCTTTAATAAGCTCGTGCGTTTATTGCTTTTTAGGTCTGCCCGGCTTAACTTCTGTGTGTCACTTTCAATAATTTATTTTATTGTGTTGATGGCAAATCCACCAGTCAGTTCCCACTGTTTGTGTACAAAATACCTCCCCATGCTTCGATTTACAACTCAAGAAAAAGAAGCCGGAACTTCATGAATTATTTCGACGCTTGGGCACAAAAAGCGTCTTTTTGGTTTTTGTTGATACTCTACTTTGTTTTTTCTTCATTAATTTATAAAGAGAAACTTGGGATCAGGGAGCACGTATGCACACCCGTCAATAAGACGTTTAGTCTGGTTCTTGGGTTTATTTACATAACATAACACTCAAATTCTTTTTCTCACCCAACTTAGCGAGTCTCGATGTTATCTCCGAGTAAGTTCGTCTTTGAGCACTTGTGTATTAATATACTACCCGCAATTTAGATTGTAAGATCTCCAATACCAATTATCCAGCAGTCGTGAGTTACGCGAAGGTCAAAATGATAATTTACAATGGATAATAAAGCTTGGGGTTACATTAGATAGCGTGGATAGCGGGGTCTGTGTTTTGCGTCGGGTTGGCTTTGTGAATCTGATAGCCAAATAATATTTCAATAATTTACTAGCAGAATTTCCATATCATGCTGACTTCGTATCCTTCTACATTTTTCTCTTTCCGTAACTAATCCAGCAAAGTGTTTACCATCTATTTGAACATTCAGAATTTTTCTTACTTACATAAAGTCTTATTGCCAAGTTGTTCATTGCTTTGTACAGTACAAACTGAAACTAATTTGGCGGAAGTTATTTTGTGAATTTTGATAAGTTTCATTATTGCGGCGATTAGATCTGTTGATTTGAAGCTAAAAATTTCTTGCTGTGTCCGTGCAGTTTATATAGAAACTGGATAAAATTAAAATATTGTTTTATATAGAATGTTGATGAAGTAGCAAAAAAGCGATTTTGCACGCTGAGGGCAATATGAATATCTCAACAAAAGAGTGTACATGTAGCGTTTCTCGATCTTCTTATAATTCACACCTGCATATATATGGATATTTCCAACCGGTACTGGTCAACTTTGCTAACAGATGAAAACAAGTCCATATATGGCTTCTGCGCATAACCACATGAAAAGTTTCATACCCTGATGGAGAGTCGGGTACAGCTGTGAACGCGCGCAGTATGAAGGTAACAAAAATCGATTGTCATAGTCGAATGAATCTCATGAACATAGATAGACCAGCGGGAGTCCAAGTGAAGTATGCAATCATGGTCGTGTCAGATTTCAGATCATGAGGTCATTGAAAGCATTCAAAGTTTTGAGAAGTATAAATGGAAGCTTTATTTTTAAATATTTTTTGACGTGGACAGTACAGTCCAACTTTATATTCTTTTGTAATAGAATTTGTGTTCCTAAAAATACCGTATTTTTGCTTTCTTATTTTCTGTGTTTTATATAAAAGCAAGTTTTAATTTTGAGTTCCTGACATGATTTGCATTCCTTGCTTTTGTATTTTTTAAAATTATCCCGAGTTATCCTTAGCCTTGCCAAATAAAGCTGAATTTTCTTCACAGCTCTTCATTCTTCTATATAAGTCTATTATGTTTGATAATATTGTTTATTTGAAGAGCGACAAGCTAGCTTCTAGAAATTTCTTTGATATGTTGGGTCAGTTCGTTGCAGTGCGTACTTAACTGCATTTCTTGTTTTTCTACAAAGAAAAATAGGATTTCTCCATGATTTTTAGCCTTTTCCTTTGGTAAACATTCAGTTCACTAAACTAACGCAGTTTAGACTTACTGAACATGCACAATCTATCAGAACCTTTGAAAACCACCAGGCAAAAGTTTCGATGTATATATATATCCACCACTGTTAGATATGTTTTCAGTATATGTTGTGTTTATTGCCAACAGGGGTCAAGTACAGGATTAAATTTCTTTTACAGGGCAATTGGAAACTTGAATACACCACTGATTGATTCTATGCACTAGACTGAAATGTCAAGATCTAGTGGGATAGGGTTGCAAATATGTTATTATGTTTTGTTCTATAAAAATGTGCACAATATTTTGTGCAACATTATATTGTGACATATATGTCGAGTTTGAAAGATCTTAGGATCTTACACTTTTTGCATGGGAGATTTGAGTGGTAATTTTCTGGAACTGAGATACACTCTCAATCTCTGATCTGGGAATTCAGAGTTTTAATTGCTTAAAGAATAGTGTTGAGTACTCCTAGCCTGAGGCAACATTTTTGCAGTTTTCAGAAATGCAACAAGTTCTATTTATGACCACAAGCTCTTGCTCAGGACATTTTCCTGCAGTGAATACCCACTGAGTTTGATGAATTACTGGTTATTTCTAGAGAAACCACTGCCCAAGGCAACAACTGGTTATTAAGCTATTAAGGACTTTTCATGCTTTTGTGTATTCATCACCAGCCTTGTTGTGTCTAGATCTGACCACAGGTATGGTTTGGGGGTACTGAATTAGTTCCTTTGATATTAAATTTTCACAATATATAGAGGATATTACATGGCCATGTGGAGAGTGTTGACGATATCCTCGTAAGTGAGTGAAGCAAATGAGTGGGATATTATTGACACAAGAAGATAAAATTTGTATCTCCAAGCGGCAATGTAATATTCTGTTTTTATCATATGAAAATCCATAAGATACCGAGTATTAACAGTGTTGATAAAAGTCATATCTTTGTACATATAAAATATCATTGGATATTATATACTTTTTTGACGAAAGTCAGCTGAATTTTTGTTTGCTGGCTCAGAAATTAGTTTTTCTTATAGATATTTATGTGATTTTTGCAAGACCTGGTTCAGAAGTTCGTTTTTTCTTATGGATTTTCATATGATAAAAAGAAACTTACATGGGCATGGCTGTGTGAAGATATGGCTTTTATCTTCTCGTGCCAAATTTTGCTCACTCGTATGTTACTATATTCGACATTCAAAGATAAAAGCTGTATCTTCGCACAGCCATGTAAGATCCTCTATATTATTCGCTAAGCCATAAATTAATGTCAGAAATTGTCGGAAAATCTTTGGTAATTTTCAGAATATTTTTGGAAACAGTCAAAAATGTTTGGGAAGTATTTTTAACATATTTGGAAATTTTTCAAAAAATTCCAAAAATCTTCGGAATTAATCTTCGGAAAATGTTTGGAGATGATTGGAAATTAGATGTCTACTGCCACACCAGGGTTACAAGGTGGCTACGGCTTTTAAATGTGTAGAGAGTGCTACAGGGAAAATTGTTATTTTTCCCATGTGTTGAAATACAATATTTTTGTCACATGTGAAAAATAACAATTTTATTTCACGGATAAATCCTAGTAATTTATGGCTTAGTGAATAATAAATATAATTAAAAAAGCTGATACCCATGATACCCTATATTTACTTAGTTCACATTTTTTTTTTCCATTTGGTCAGATCCAGGATTTTCTGAAAATATGTGGGGTTGTAAGTGTGAGATGTGAAGGCAAAAGGCCCTAGGCGGATGGTAGTCTAGCTGGTCTCTGGAGGACTTGTGAGAAACATATTTGTCGGGGGGGGGGGGGTGCGGGGGTTGTAACATCTTCAACACTCTTGATACGTAAGAGATAAGTAATGCGTACATCATACAGTAACAATAATTATTTTTCGTTTTCATTTTCAGCCAAACAATATTCTTTTGATGACTGATGACCAAACTCCAGAAATCAAAATAATTGACTTTGGTCTGTCAAGAAAAATCAAAATAGGAGAACAAATATGTCTTATGGTGGGAACACCTGAATTTGTTGGTAAGTCAGCTACAGCTGGAGCTACAGTTGAATATTAATTTTTGTTTTTGGATATTGGAATTGAAGAATGACTTGAATTGGGCACTGAAGTGAAACAATATTGTTAAGGAGTCTTGTTGCTAAGGCCATCCCCACTTTTTTCTCTGTTTACAGTCATTTTGGGTCTTCAAAGTATAGGGTCAGTTGGTCAGCAAAAATAAAAAAAAGCCAAAAAAAATCTAAATATTGCGGTTTTAAATGTCGCTTGTATGGATATAAGTAAAGTAAAATATGGTGTCTTTCAAGTTTTATTTGATGTGTTTAGTTTATAAACATCACATGTGATGACAGTTGAAAAAATAATCGTTGAAAAAATAACTGTTGAAAAAATAGTCGTTGAAAAAATAATTGTTGAAAAAATAACTGTTGAAAAAATAATTGCAAATCTTCAAAATTTTGGGTTGGTCGGAC
>JANVCJ010013343.1:0-22962 GCA_026413505.1 Epizoanthus ramosus | reverse complement strand
TACGTGTCGTTCGTCACGTCCACATCACGTGACATGAAAAGAGCGCCAAAACATACTTGGGCCCAGGTTCCTTGAAATAAAATCGATCAGGAGAGATGACAATCTCTCCAATGTTGACACGAAAATGCAGCACATTTCAGAAGTCTCGGATTTTACAAGTTGTAATCCCCTTTGAATTTTTATGGAGCCGGAAGAGTAACAACAAGTTTTAATGGTCAGTTCCTGCTGCATCGATTGGCATCCACTTAATCAAAGTAAGATCGTCAGTAATACAATTGAATGAATAATTGTACCGTCGTCAGTCGTGTCAAACTGATTGACGCATTTCAGTCTTTGAGTTCCGTATCAGAACTCAGTTTGAAACATTTACCAAATGCTATAACAACCAACTAGCTTGTTGTGTCCTACATTCATTATAATTCTACCTTTAGGGTAATATATTGAAGCCAAGGAAATACTAAGAGGATGCAAAGTTTACTATTAAAACGTCACTGGCCGAGTACTCGGAAAATCAAAATGTATTGGAATTCATGGCCGTGATCTCGGAACTCATGGGTCCAAAGACCGTGATCTCAGAATTTGTGGCCGCGATCTCAGAATTTGCGGCCGAGATCTCGGAATTCGCGTCCACAATCTCAGAATTCGTGGCCGCAATCTCAGAATTCGTGGCCGCGAGATCAAAATATTCGCAGCTCATGCTCGTGTTCTCAGTATTCGTGGGCGTGTCCGCGGTCTTCACGGGCATGTACGCGGCTATCTCGGGCGTGTACGTGGCTATCGCGGGCACGATCTCGGGTATTTTTTCCCAAGGATATGCATTATGGATGTTATTTCTTGTGCTGCGTTTTTCTGGTTGATTTACTGTTGTACATGGTACTCTGTAGGCAATTTGAGGAATCATCAACACAGTGGGGGGAGTACATGCCGGCTAGCTATTTTTTATCTTCATGAATAAATTATTTATTATTGAACAAATCCTATATGATATTGGCTGTGTTTGATACTTTTGTCTAAAACACTAATTTTCTTTTAGTTGGAAACAAGTAGAAAACATCATGGCAAACTACTATCAGGAAGAAAAGGTAAGACTAAATTTATAGAGCTCTGATTTATTTGTGCAGGTCATTGGCTACATTGAATTATAACAATTGTTCAACTTTGTCCAGATGTAATTTGTATATGTTTGGAAAATCTGGCTGGAAAGTCCTGAAATTTTATTATGTTTACTTACCAACCCGCCAGTAGCCCAAATAAACTAGATGTTAAGTCTGAACAATAGCCTGATTAATCTGGCTGTTATAGTGAAATGCTGGCCACTCTAGTTCTTCACAAGGAAGTTGCAAAGTGAATTTAATTGAGCACATAACAAATTGGGGTGGTTCACAACTTCAGCAGTTTGATTCAAACTACATGTATGTAAACTTGTGATCATGGTGGCATGGAAAACCTTTTAGGCTTGATACATGTACTTCAGTTTTCTAGACAAATCATACCACAAGTGGGGACAATCAATTCTCAGTTCTGCTGGAACAACTGATTTCTTGTAGGAATAAGTCATTTGTTGCCATTTGAACAATAGAACATTCTGCTGTTTATATATATTTTGACAATTTCAAACTTCGCTGACGAACAAATTACATTTCTTGTGATTGCTTCATAAATATATTAATAAGAGTACAACTTCCTGTATATTTTGTTCCCATTAACCATTTTCTAATCAATTTATAATTAAATTATAGTTCTCTCCAATTTTTTCATAGTTGTTTGCCACTTCATACACTGAACAAGAAAAGAGTTTGTTTGGTGTATCAACTGCAGTATTGAAGTTTGTTTCTTTCCAATTTTGTAGAGAGAAGAAAGCGAGAAGAAAATATCTACTCACACAGTAACAGTTCTAGTGATTTTTCAACCTCGTCCAGTTCAGCACCCTCTGTATCGTCCACAAACACCCACAGCGCTAGTACTGCATGGAGCAAAGACAAACCAGTGTCTAACACTGTCAAGATAGAGCCTCACACTCACACTCACAACACCAGGCTACACTCTACTCCCAAGAAAAGTGCAAGTGAGACAGGTTCAGGGTCTGAACAGCCAGGACTGATTTCACCATTTAGATCACTTATTGATAATCTTCCCGACAATCTACTGGATGCTGATCCAACACACTGGGGAGATGTTAGTACATTTGAAAAAGGTGTGACTGGTAAAAACCTGCCATTCACTAAACTAACCTCACCAGGAGCCACAGGTATGTGTTCAGTGTCACTACTACTGCTATATACTAGTAACTACTGCTGTTATTACTACTACTGCTGTTATTACTACTACTACTGCTGTTATTACTACTACTGCTGTTATTACTACTAATTACTGCTGCTGCTGCTGCTACTAGTACTACTACCACTACTTCTAGATCTGTTGCTGCTACTAGTACTGCAAGACAGGCATTGCTTATACATGCTAGTTATATATATTTACTGATTAACATTAAATAAATACTAGACTAACATGGGGTAGTGGGATATAAGATAACAGTTATTAATAGGTAATTATATAATTGATAGCAGGATAACGAGTCTGCTTTAGCAGAACATACTGACACACTTCAGCATTGCATCCTTTTTTTGGGATCAAATCAAAATTTTTGGACATTTACAGGCATTATCACTAGTGCTGTGTATTGGAGGTAGGACCGTTAACAGTTGCAATAATGCACTGAATAGAGACGATAGCACTCTTACTCCCCCAGGAGAATCTTCATCTTGCAGTAAAAGGAAACAAACAGTGACGTTTTATAACCTATGCAATGTTTTCACTCCATGTAATTTATTATCGTTTCTGTATTTTCCAATGTATAAGTTGATCCTGTATATAAGTCGACCCCCAAAATCGCTGTAGTTGAAGACCTAAAAACTCCTCAATTCAAGCAATTGTTTTGCGGCATGACTTGAGTTTGACCACCATTTTGTCTCCAGCCATACACAAGTATCTCATTGAACTCTCGACTCGCAGTCAAATAGCTGGATAGCTCGAAGCTTAAACTGTGCAGTATGTTTTTCCCTCTTGCTGTTATTGTTTTTTGTGGAACTGATAGCAACTGAACTTTGAATTTCTTTGACTTTTAGCCCTTTTACCATACATGTCAGTTCTTTAGATCATTTTTCATTCCAGCAGAGTAGCCATTTAATCATCCATATGAACAGATGCTAGGGAAATGGAATGTATTTTTGATATATCTCTTTTTGTAGGTTACAGGTTTGACGGCAATTCCTTGGCTGGTCTTCAGACTGGGGAGGGGTATGTACATGGTGTATATATATTTGGTTTGAAACTGAATATGTATTTGGCAAATTGTGAAAGTAGGATACTGGAATAGGCAGGGGCAGATTTAGGGGAGGGACTGCCACTTCCTCTATTGTCAGCATACTCAAATATTTGATAAGGATTTAAATGCAGTAAAATGCTTTTCCTGGACCCCAAGCTCTCCATTCTGCCCCTCTCTTCCAAATGTTAGGTTCTGGCCCCCATCGGTTTCAAATTTCTGTATCTGCCCCTATTTCGCCAGTCAAGAAACTACAAATTAAAAGAATGGGCCCATCTACCCAAACGATCCCTGAAAGAAATGCTGCAAATGCAAATTGGCATGAAGAAACATATTAGAATCATTAGATTGTACAAATTGTGATGAGATTCACATAATGCATTTCCTAATTGCATTGTTCTTTGACGATATAAAGTAACACATATTGTGCCAAGACAATAGCTTGAGAACAGTTTCTTGGTGACATATTGTGCAAAGCTCTTGTTGGAGCGTTGCTTTCTGGGATCATTTGGGTAGATGGGCCGGGCAATAATAAACCCACCTGTGTACATGTAGGAATTATAACATGTAAACTTTTGTTATTAATATTGCTACAAGCATTGAATGCTTCAAGATCATGCACTTTGCTCAGCAGCACTTTCAATTAACTGGCCAGTTAGATAGGTGTACCAGAATATCAGCTCTGAACAAAGGCATTGCCTAAACATAAACACTTTTGTAAAATAATAAATATGTGCTGATTTGTATGTAATATTACAGGTCATTGATTCCAATCACGTCGCCAGTAATCCAAACAAGATTCAGTACTCCCCCAACAATACTACGAAGAAGTCGAAAAAGAAAGGTATCTGTTACGGTACATGAACATGCCTAATATGCTACTTTGCTAATGCAAATTTGTTCTCGTTCCAGTTCACTCAGGGTCCATTAATTCCAGAATTTGTTTACTTAATGCGACAAAATATGACCGAGTCACTACATTTTGGACCCTTAGTGAACTGGAATGAGAACAAATTTGCATTAGCAAAGTAGCGTATTAATATGTGTGGTACATATATAGGTTGGGTTTGACAAATTTTGCCATAGGTTCTCGATGTTAGTCTTTCGGTGTTATCAAGATGGTTGCATGCATTTTTATTAGCAGGTTTCCACACACTGTACCACTATTGATAAACTTTTTGAGTGGGTACTTTTATAAATAATTTTGAGTAAATTTTGGCATAAAACTTCATTAATGCATATACCATATGCAGTACAGCTTTGCAGTGTGAGCAATTTCAAGAATTAAGTTGAATGATTCCAATCCATTAGAAGTCTGGATGTTGATTTTGCATTTAGAAGTTTTCCATTGCAAAAAATGTTATCCAGTAATACAGTACAAAATAACAGTGTCCTGGTACACAATAATGCACCCTAGATTTATCACTGTCGGAACTAGAATTAATATTGCCAAAACATTGTTATTGTCAATCAATCAATCAATCAAACAAACTTTATTTAACGAGGGTTAAAAATACACTAAATAGTACAAAGTACTAATAAACTTGTGGCCTTCAATTTCTAAAAAAAATAACAACTACTATTATTCTATACAAATTTGAAAAGGATATGCCAACATGTCAGATCAACATTTGTCAGTAATAATACATGCACTTTTTTCACAGGCTGCAGACAAAGACGACAGCACCTCATCCTCAATTATTGAAACACCGTTCAGCCCAAAAGGCGGCACACCAATCAAGTCTCTGCCGTTTTCGCCATCCCAGTTCCTCAACACTCCCGCTGGTGGTGAGAGCAAGGTCATGACATCCACTCCTGCTGATGTTAGAGCTGCTCCAACTGCAAATGTAACACTAAACACTCCAATTGATAAAGAAGCCAGCTCTACTGAAGACCCATTTCGCACCCCAAGAATTAGGAGATCACTCCTTTCTATGTCGCCAAGAACACCAACGCCATTCAAGAATGCTCTGAAGGTCCTTAACCAAACCAAGTCTCATGTGAGTTGGTACTTAAGCGCATGTCTCCCATATGTACAGTGTAATGCAATATATCTCTGAAGTAGAAATTTATCTTATGTTTTGTTTGTTTCCAAGATGTAAAATTATAGATTAAATTCCAACTATTTTATGCCAGTAATTTTTTATTTAACAGTAAGCACATAATGCACATTCATGACTGATTTGGCAGTAAAACAGCAGTGCTAAATTTCACAATATTTTTCACAAAGAATCAAGATGTAAACACTAACGCTTCAGTATATTAATTACTCTTTCCAGAGACTGTATGTTTTTGACGCATTCTCAAATTTTATGTTTTCTTGCTACTTAGCCTCCACATTCCTTAAAGAATGGTTTATTGACTTGTGTTCTCAGTCTTCTATATTTATTGTTTTATGTCATAATTTTTAAACATTTTGCCTTATTTCATATTGTTGATGCAGTATTGATTTCATCTTCCAGACTCCTAGTCATTTTGAGGAAGATTTCAGTGAAATCATAAAACGAGAGGAAGAAGAAAGTGGAATACAGATCTCATATTCAGGATCAAAGAAAACCCCAAGCAAAAATGTACGCACATCACTGGATGAAAAGTATGACAGTCTTGACAGTTCAGATGCAGTGTCTCGTGCTCTGTACAACAACAATGAACCAGTAGCACAGGACAGCTCATCCAAACTGGTTCCCCAAGGCAAGGCTTCAAAAAATGTGGTAAGTTTCAAAACATATACATGTACTAGTGTAAAAGACTCCTTTGGACTGATGATACTGGCACTGTGACTTTTATTATTAACATTATTGTAACCAACTTCATATCAAAATGGAATGTTTCCATTTTCCAAACATTACTTTAGACAGACAGAGATCAGTTTAACATGTTAATTCCCATGTTCGCATACCATATATAATGCATCCTTATTTAGGGGTGTCATATTGGCCTATTTCACATTATTCTCATCTCTCCTAAAGTTCTGCAGTTCCTTGAACTTGACATTCTCTTGCCATATCTATGGCAGGGACATTAAGTTGCCTAGTTTCTGACAGTGCTTTTATATAAGTACTATGCTGGAATCTTTGAGACCTAAAATTAGTACCTACATTTTTGTTTTGTTTATAAATTAAATGTATCACAATGTCTAAAATACAACTTTGTGATTCTTCAGGATGATTCTGGTATTGTGCAGTCGTCACTGCTGGTGTCCCCAACTCAATCTGACACAACTGTTGTGAAACCCAGTGAAGTATTTGGAAAGCAAGATCCATTTGCCACGCCCAGCACGTCAGCGACTCAGCTACCAGCTGTAAGTGGGAAGAACGCACAGACAACTGGCGTTAAACATTTCTTAAATCCTGGAGATGTAGAGTCACCACGTGGCCAGGTGAATTTAAACAGTGGTGTTCAAACTCTTACACTTCTCGGACATTAATATTTGTTGATTCGTTCAACGTGGTTCCCAATAACTTTCCATTTGTCTCTGGAATGTATCCTGGTTGTGGCTGGTTATGTGGCACCCCTTTCAAAAGCACGACACAGCGAGGGAAGTTGTGTCACTGCATTTGTCATTTACAGACAACAAATACGTTTAAATTCTTGATTGCTGATAGCAGCATTTGCAAAAGTTAGATTGGTACATGTTTTGAGACCAAAACACACAAGATTCTTGATGCGGGTATCATTTAATTTTCCAATTTTTTGTTTTGAACCAGCAACAGCAACTTTTGTTCATTCAGTCTTCCAACTATTTTGATATTATACCAATTACTAACAGATCAATTCGATTTTAAGTTTTTTTTTTTTGAAAACTCCATAAAACTAGTTGTAGTAGCAGATCCAGATCTGTTGAATGTTCAGTTACAAAGAAGGGTATTCTACGAAGTTAAAAAGCGACGGCAATACTTGACGTATCAAATTATCCCACAAGAGTGAAGATTGAACTCGAATTGAAGATCGAACGTTCTTACTGCAAGTTTTTAAACTTAGAATTGCTGGTCACAAGGTTCGTACACTTCATGGAATTACTGAAAAGTCCTGGATTTTTTTTCCTAGAAACTCTAGGAAAAGTCCTGGAATTTGTATCTGCATGGCTCCTGGAAAATCGAGTAAGTCCAGACAAGTTCATTTTCTTGGTTAAAAAAGGAAATTCTTGGGAAATGTTCGGATTGAATTGAGTGCTGAAACTGTTGTCGAGAACGTGTTTGCAAATAACAGGAAGTAAAAAAAATTACCGGATCCAAAGCTGGCACATACATTTATAAATTGCCATCAGGGCCCGGTTGCTCGAAAGTTGGTTAACGTTAACCAATTGATGATTTAATAAGCCGATTTTTAAATTTGATTTCATCATCTGATAATACGTAATACGGTACCTATAAAGTATTATTGAAATATTCCTCAGAAACACAATTATGTAAACCCGACACAAAAGCCCAAATCAGTCAAGAAGGAAATAAACTCAATCTTAACCATTGGTTAACGTTAACTGACTTTCGAGGGGCCCAGTCTGTTAGTCTGCTCTTCAGTTGTGCCACTACAACTCAAATACTGTCACAGCGACGATTGTCTGCTTGTCATCTCACATCGGATAGGGGGATCATATGACCAGCACAACCAGTGTACTTACAGGACGACCGAGGCTGCAAGTGAGAGTAGTGAAGAACCGAGGTTGAGTCTTATTCTGTGGGATATGAGGCTTTATACTACAGTCAGTGGAAGACATTTCTTCCAGATGATAAGACTTTTTTTTTCTACGGAGAGCACAAGTCAGTATGGTTTTGTAAGACGGAATTGTCTTAGTTACACTCAAAAATCGCCAGAAACCTAACTGATGATCAGTTTTAACACTTTATTGCTCTAAATCTCGACCAAATAAGACTTGTATCATTATTGTTGTTTTCGGTTTTTTAGCTGCCAGGCAGATGTGTCTGTTCAGCTCATTCTGGATGTGATCACTGTTGCAGTTGGCGTGCATTTGAAGAATTGTAGCACTTGTCAAACTTCAAATCACAGTTCACAATTGAAAACTGTTTCCTAATTGTGTAGACCATACTCTCTTGGAATTGGCAGAAACTTGATCAAGGAATGTGTAGAAAGACTTCTTTCAAGCTCGATGGCTTCTGACTCTACGGATTAGCAATATTGTTTTTTTTTTGCTCAGTCGAGTTTTCTGGTGATCGGCTGATTGTACTTTATTTCTATTGCAGAAACACAAGAGGAAAGGAAATCCGATGCGATTACTTCGCTTTCAGGACACCACTCCAAGAAAATCTCCCAGTAAGGTAGGGGGATATACTAGGAAATATTTTAATACGGTAACTTAGAGCAACTTTTTATTAAAGGTAACGAAAAATAAAACTTCTAATTGTAGGACAGGTAGATTCAAAATATTGTTGTGTCCAAAGATATTTTTTATTAGTATTTATCAGCAAATTGTTTGCAAAGGAACATCATATTTGCATTTTATGCTTTGCTACTTTGTCATGAGGTGACAAGTTCCTGGCAATGTTTCTCGCTGGCCAGAGAAGATATTGGCAGTGATGATGACGTCATCGTGATGCATGTCATCATGACGTCACAAAAATATAAAACTGAAAATATTTATTTGGGCACGTTACGGATTTTCACAAATTTTATTCCGCATTCCAAGTATAGTACAGAATGAGAATAACTCTCCAAATGAACTCTTACACATATTATTCGAGTGCTTTTAATCCATAATAATTCCAAACGAACCTCGCTCTACCTGCACAGTAGGTAGCATACATAGGTTTATTTCTTAAAATAATAATATTGGTTAGTTGTTGTAATATTACAGCAGATCTAGGAGATTATTTGCAATAGTATTGTAGCTATATTTGATAAATCTTTCCGTTTCAGGTTATAGTAAACTGTTTTTACAGTGTATTATGGACTTTGGTAGAGTAGGCAAGCCAACTCAATCATTAAACACTTGCAATTATGTGTTTCTTACGGTGTAAATTCCAATGTTCGAAGTAGTTCTTATATCAGCTCCTGACACTTTCCGTTTCAGCTGGATGCAACTTGGGAGCAGGTTGCCTGTGGGAAAACTCCCGATCAACAGCTCCTGACAGAACAAGCGAGACAGTTTATTACCAGCTACAGACCGGCTGCTAGAACATTACAATTTAATGCTGCCGCTGTCGTGTGATCGTTTGCCAAAGTCTGGTTCAAGCTAGCTGCGCAAACACAGCACAGGAAAATCTCATGTGAACTGAGGACGCTTGCGTACAATGAAATGGAGAGGACTCGGGCGCAAATACGGGATATGCCGTGCATGCGCAGTGACCCTTTATCGTTTCTGAGAAAGCATAATTTTTTTTATAAAAGTAAACACCCAGTGGTAATCCGTGAAAGCATTGCTTTAAAAAGGAATTGGAAATTGAGGAAGGAACAAAAGTCCTAAATGTACGATAAATTATAGTTTTGGCCTGGGTTGTGGGATTTCTGTTTCCCACTAATCCGAAGTAAAGCACTTCGGCTTTTCACATTCGAACCATACATGTTTCACTCACGACAGTTTCTAATTATTTCAATTTTCATATCGAGTTCATTGCCATTGTCCATTTCTAGGACAGAAGAGGTAGTTTTTGTTTAAGAAAATTATAGAGTTCTGAAAATGGTGCTATTCGGATTCCAGTAACCTGGACAAAAATATTTTTGGTGTTGTTTATATACAAGAATGTTTGTTGTAATGAGTAAATTTGTGAATGAGTTTTTAATCTCCTAATAGAATTACCCAGAAGAGTTATATTTTAGCAACGCGTAAATTCATTAGGGAAGGATTTAGTTCTCACAATAATATTACGGTTTCATTTTTGTTTTGTAGACTAGTCTGTGAAGACCATTTGCATTCCTAAACTACATGTATCAGAAAATATGATAATTGGCCACTTAAGTTCTGTTTGAATAATTCTATAAATTTTCGACAAATCAGTGTTCAAGCCGACAGCATGTGGCGCCCGATTGTATAGTGTACATATATAACTTCGTTTCTATTTCTCGTTTTCGTGCATATGCATCGTATTCACTTCAAGAAATGAAAACCCTACCAATTTGCTTATAACTGCATGTTTATACGCGGTGTGTATACGATATACTGATTCATTTTACTGGAGTGAAGAGAACGGGGTAAAGGCAGCAAAAAAATCAAATTTAGCAACTTTTGATGTTTAAACACTTTTTGTTTCTTGTGTATTCGATAGGAGAGTTAGAGCACATATCGATTAGTGTAAACTGTTTGTGATAATTTTAGCGAGATTTTACTTTTCCGTTGTCTGCAGTATTTTTGCTCGGTTGAACGGAATTAGAAATATAAATATATAATATATTTTTGATGTGATGATGAAACGAATCTCTAGACCACAGAATAAATACATACCAGGGCATATAGTTAGTGCCCTTGCCAGTTAGGTAATTGTTGAACGACAAACTCGGCAACATAGAAATGAATCATTGAAATGACGTGCAATTGAGAAATCACAAGTGTAAGGTGTATTGGAATAAAGTTCTAACTATGCCTCAACGTGTTGAAAAATCCCCAATTCATTGATTTTGCTCCATTTTGTTTGTAATTCCAATACTAGATTAGAAATAGAATATGTTAAGAAGATTTTTGCACGTTGTAAACGAATCTAGAGTTGAAGGATTTCCACATATGCGTGGATAATCCTGAGTAGTGGTTGTGACGAATGTTGATAATATGTCATTTTGAAGTGTTTTGTGACGTGGACGTTCTGTCATACTAGTACTTTATACAAAGCTATTTTGGACATGGAAGATAAGATCAATCATTCTTCAACCAATCGTGTAGATGTATCACTTCTGTAACGTGTGTTTTGGAAAGAACCACTCAAAAACTTTCATTTCAGGGTCAAGTTGTTCAAAAGCCGATTAACACTAACCCAGGATTCAACTCTTAATCCATGTTTGTATCTACTACGTTATAGACTGGTTTGGGCTGCCATTTTGGGGCCAGTTGGCAATTGGGTAAGCTTCCAAGGAAAGACTCGATAGTATTTTATAAGTGCCAGAAATATATTCCAACGTGAAGAAATTGCTTTTTGAATTTGTCTTAATCCAGGATTAAAGCTAACCATCTTTTGAACATTAGCCTATGGACAGCCTCCTGTGACAGTTGTCTCGATTCTTCGCCCAGTATCACGAGAAGTGTCCGTTCACAGTCTAAAGTATTTCTTAAAACTGAACCACAGAAGAAACTGGTAAGCCTGGTTTATACTAGCGACGAAAGCGGAATCACCAGAGTCCATATAAACACTGTAAAAGGGAGACGGAACTGAAGAAAACGGAAGGCTTTGATCTGTTCCGTTTCGTCTCCGTTTTAGAGTGTTTATATGGACTCATGTTCTTCCGCTTTCATCTCGGTCTTGGCCGCTATTGTAAACCAGGCCTGGGTTGCTCGAAAGGTGGTTAGCTTAACCAATGGTTAAGTCAAATTTTAAATTTGACTTGTTGGTCTAGAAATACATGATTCTGTGACTATAAAGTATTGCTCGAAATATTCCTCAGAAACCCAGTTACGTATACTCGATATGACGGCCTATCTCAGTCTGCTAGGGAGTAAACCCAATCATCGGTTAAAATTTTAACCATTGGTTAGCGTTAACCGACTTTCGAGCAACCGGGCCCAGGCTGTAAGCCACATTTAGGTTGTAGCGTTTTATATGTAAACTTCGCTAACACATCTTTATATGTTGTGTCTTCCAAACGCTTGCATTGCGCTATTCATGACTATGCGCTTCAAGGTCAAAGAGTCAATACGGGACCATTTGCTGACGAGCGACGATATGACTGGGAAATCAATCAAATGTTTTTCAGTATAAAAAATTACAATTTCCACAAATGTGATTGGTTCATTAACCACTGCTATTCATCAATTTTATACAAATTCATCAATTGGACACTCTAGATTAGAAACAAATCGTTTTATCGGACGTGCCAGAAATCGGACATTTGAATGGAGCAATCACAACCAGAGTTCTTGGTTTACGGACCAGTCACCAGCCACATAACAAATCACTAGTAATAACAACTTGCCACTTGGAAACTGTGGCCAACATTTTAAAGCGCTGTGCTGTTATAGTTTTTAAAGTAATATTTCTGGGTTTTTTTTGCGATTTCTTATTTTTCGAATTTTTATAAGAAATTGATAATAGGTCTTCGCGTTGTCCAATTCTGACCTATTACCATTACTGAAACATTGTGAATAGTACTTGCATCCGTTTTCTCAAGTTTATTTTGCTAGCAAATATTAGTTTAGCAAAGTACATCGGTTGAAACGTTTCTGGACGCACTTCACAAACTTGATACAAAGTGTGGCAGTGTGACCTCATGCAAAATAGAACCATAGCCAATCAGAGCCCGCGTTCTAATTTTCTATTCCTAGTAATACTACTTTTAAGACTAGTTTCATTCAGTCTAATATAGTAAGAACATCGGAGAATAGAGAAAGTCAACCTTGGAAACTGTCAAGCTGAAGTGATTCCGTCAAAAGTATTCAATGTTTTCTTGTTTTAGTTAAAACAAGGCTCGTGATTGATCAACGTCAAATAGAACGGGTAGGATTTTGATTGGCTGTTCGTGATCTGTGTTTATCGGTGAATAGATATATAACCGTGAGACAGCCAATCAAATTCACAGATTCGCTACAGACAACAGTAAATTTCTAATATCAACTAGTCTGGAAAACCTACATTTTGTTGATACCAAATAGAAATACACTTTCACCAGCAAACCCTCTTGAGTGTTTTAACAGTACTCGTCTGTCGGACCCTGGGGCCAGCTAGGAGGGGGTAGTGGCTATGCTATATCAGTATATGCATGATATTGGGTTATCCTCTGTTTCAGGGTATTGAAAATACGAAAGTGTGTTTAATGATGAAACCAACGGTTAGAATTATAGGCTGTTGTAAGTCTTGTTGAGATATTGTAGAGAGATAGGTTAGCCGGTATGAACTTGCCATAGAACCAATTGCAATCAGAATGAAGAACTTGTACAAACTTGTAAATAACACACAATAGAGTTTTAGTGAATTTGTAACAGAATAAACATATTTTAGCTTACCATCCAGTGTCTATTGATAAATCTACACACACAGACCACACACACATAAGATAACTTGCGATTTCTTAACGCCACGCAAGCTTCAGCGGTCGACGACCACGAAAAAATAAATAGTCTGGTTAAAGTGCCACAGCCACCAGTCGGTATAAGCACTGCCAGTAGTTAAGTTTTTTACGACACAACGAAATTCTCGCATACTGATTGTATAACGTGGTATGATACAAGAGTACATTCCACAGTAATGTTTCATTTGTGTGACGTAGTATCTCGCGAATTACTTGTACTTGCAGGGTGTCAAGAGAGTCCTATATTCCTATAAAATCCTATTTTTCCAGACCTGTCCTATAAAGTCCTATAAATTGAGTAAATGTCCTATATTTTAGGCTTTTTCTCACAAAACGTTAAAGAAACAAAAAATTTAAATAAATTGATGGCGAAAATCCATCAAAAAAGTCGGACCGGTGGGGGAGTTAACTGAAGAAATTTACTGGGACTGCCACTAAAGTACAAGAGTGAACCCAGATAAGCTAGAACGTTGAGTTGGTGTTACTGACATGAAATTCCGCTCATTTTTAGTGACCTGAGCGTGCACAGGCGTTAATACAGTTATGATACAGTTATGGAGTGTTGGTTAATATTAAATCTGGAACCAGATTCGGGTTGCCAAATCGCTTTGCCAAATGATAGCTCCGACTACATAAACTATTTCCGTTTAATTTTCAATGCACGTCTTTACCATGCACTGCACTTGCACTGTAATTTAACGTTCAGCAATTAATCTTTGTTTGTAACAAGCGTAAGCTCCTTAGATGAGCACTTTTGCTCTCGAGCAAACGCTCCAACAAATATGTCTAAATAATAATAATAATAATAAAAAAAAGATTCGGGTTGGATCCGAAGAATCCATTATCGGGAGTGGATTCTTCGGATTGCAATCCTGGATCAGATTCTTGAAAATTTTGACAAAAGGAACGCAAAATCCAGATCTGGGTTACAGAATCCGGATTCGGATTGTACAAAAGGAACGTACCCTTATTGATTGATCGAGGTAAATTTCAGACTGCCCTAGCTATTGAACAGCTTGTATGCCGAGGGTTTTGTTATCGAGATGATGTAATGATCCAAGGAAAAAAACTGGCAATGATTATTGTCTTTTAAGTAAATGAGGGATTGACTGCAAGTTTGAAAGACATTTTGGAAACGCCAAAAGTGCCTACTTTTGTTTGCCTTATTTTTTTGGCACTGTATAGACAAATACAATATTCAGAGTACGTATATTAAATATAGGACCTCAAATTGGACCTTTATGATAGTATTTATCAGTCCTATTTCTTTGCAATTTTGGAGGATTTTGTCCTAGATTTTCAGGCGATGGTGTCCTATAATCCTATATTTTTGGACCCCTAAAGCGCTTGACACCCTGTGCTTGTAAAAAAGAAACTTTACGACAGATTTTCATGGTATGTACTCTTTATATATCACTTCTTTTCGTCATCTCATCAGTGGTCGAAACTTGTGGATTGACAACATCTTAACCATTCGATGACGAAACACGTGATATACAATTGGACGCAATTTGTCGTTTTGGGGGGAATTCGGAAAAATGGTCCATAAACTTAACTTATACTCGCGCAAGAGAAAAGAAAAATAAATTTTAGTCCAAAATGCAAAAGTTAGAAATGTTGCTTCGTACACCTAGTTTAACAACTTTGTAACACGAGTTCAGAGTGGGTGTTGTTAAGTGGTAACTTTTGTACTGAAAGACTACTTGTAAAGTGGCCAATAACACAACAGCTATAGGCATCCATGTCTCATTGGCTGTATTTATAGTAGAAGAGGAATATAAATACGAGACGAGCAAATCTGGCCTAGGAA
Organism: Epizoanthus ramosus; assembly: GCA_026413505.1. Lineage (NCBI taxonomy): Eukaryota > Metazoa > Cnidaria > Anthozoa > Zoantharia > Epizoanthidae > Epizoanthus > Epizoanthus ramosus. The sequence continues at coordinate 7,666 of JANVCJ010013343.1, read as the reverse complement.
TAACCAATTTTTCGGCTCAAATAAATGGTTGGGTACTATATTTTGTTGTGCAGTCTTACTGCTATTATTCTATATACTAGATGCGTTCTAAAATAGCCTGAGATGATTACCTCGACTGCTAAGGGAGTGTTCCTCTGGGACTGTTCGTTATGTATTGCGTAGGGGACCGGAAAAGAAATTCCGAATGGGTTGCATTTTGGGGGCTTAGAATAGCGGTTTTTTAAAAATATCATCTTGTAATATAAACACAGCAATTGACTCGACACTTAGCCGGAGCCACCTTCGAGGCCGTTCGTTTCTCAAAGCTTGGAGGAAAAAAACAGCATAATAATAAAATAAGTCTTGAAAATGCCCTGGGATCATGGGAACGATGTTGCTAGACTTAAAACTTAAATTATCATAAATTATCTTAATCACTTTTTATCTTTCTAACAATTTTTAATGTAAAAAGCATTGAGACTTCAGTATAATGCGTTTTTAATAACTGTAAATTATTATTATTATTATTATTATTATTATTATTATTGCTATTAGAACTAGTGAGCCTTGTCAGTAGCTACAACAAGCGACACTTTCTGGTAAATTTAGATAACTGCAGTTCTCTAGATACATCTAGGTTGTCAAACAGCACATCAACAGAAATTGAGTGCAGGCCACCCGTAATAACCATAGAGGCTAGTCGAGACGGGTGGCCTCTAAAGGAGTATCTGTAACATATTCTAGTGAATATCAGTTTACGAGCGGAGAGACGTGCAGCCTACCCAGCTCTACCTTGATATATAGTGGAGTTTCGTTCTATTGTAATCAGTGTACAACAGTATGCGAAAGCTTGAGCAAGTGTTAAACTGAGAAAGCTGCCAAGCTCAAACTTGACATATAGTAGTGTTTCGTTTTTCTTCATTTTTGTGTGTAGTGCTTTATTGTAATAATTCTATAGCAGTTGATGTAGTACTAACTTAAAGTTAAAGATACCTGATGTTTCGAATCACATACACTCAGTCTTCAGTGGTACAAACAAGAGACACTTGGTATATTTTAAACTCTTAATTGACGCTATTTCAAGTTTCTGATAGTTTTCTTTAGATGCCCTAAAGTCGAGTAAAGACGACTTGTCTTTATAAAATTGATGCCAACAATTCAATGGTTTAACAATAACTTCTTTTTGGTATAAGTCTGTTGGAATAATTTCTTGCACATGTTTTATGGAAAGCAATTAATCGCCCAGAGTAACCAATATGTTTTCTGGGAGTTGAACGACACGAATTTAAATCTCTTTCTGTGTTTTTCTTGTTGATAAGCTGAAATACATGTAGTGTTTGTCGTTTCCTAATGCAGTTTTCGTTGACCGACACAGAAAATAAAAGGATTCTGCAAGTATCATTTTACGGACAAAAGTGTATTTTTAATCATTTCGAAAATCAAAAATCTCTCTGCAGTAAGTCATTTCTATGCCATATTTACTATAGTACAGTTTATAGTCGTTCGCCAGATCTGTCAGTACCGGAAAATAATCCTGTTAGAACTAATTGTATAATCATTCATTTTAGTATTATTTTCGGACTAGTTTACAATGAACCCAATTTAAGTGTGTAAAATTTATTTCAGTTTAAAGTGCAATCTATTTGAATTTATTTTGTAGTAACACCTGAAATAACGCTAAAATTGAATAACATCCCGAAAACTGCTGTTGTTAACAAATCGTTAATGGAACACATTTCTTCCTTTTTAGCCCGCATTACTGACCATTACTAATAATTCCTCTTGTCTTGACGTCTCTCACAAATTGGAACCGAACGATGAGCATAGGAAATGAGCGCAACTAATAGGAAATGAACCTGCGACTAATTACGACTGGTCCTAATGGATTTTCAAAAGCACAAATTTTTAGATTTCAATTCTAAACATGCACGCAACATCAAACACTTTTACTCTTCAAGCGAAGCAAAAGGAATGGTCATGTTATGGGTTTGTGTCAACTGGTTCAAAAGTTTGGCTTAGTGGGAATTTTTAAATCTTCAGTTGTAAGGAATGAGTACCACCAAACACTTCTACTCTTCAAGAGATGTAAAATGAATGGTCATGTTATGGGTTTGTGTCGATTGGTTCAAAGGTTAGGCTGGATGGGAATTTTCAACTCTTCAGTTGTAAGAAATGAGTAACACCGAACACTTCTACTCTTTAAGAGATGTAAAACGAATGGTCATGTTGTGAGTTTGTGTCGATTGGTTCAAAGGTTAGGCTGGGTGGGAATTTTCAACTCTTCAGTTGTAAGAAATGAGTAACACCAAACACTTCTACTCTTCATTTTGACTTCAAGTGATATAAAATAAATGTTTTTGAAGAAAGTGTTACGCGTGACCAAATATGGAGTTGCTCGGTGATGAATATTATAGGCGGACTCCCCTAGTACTTTTTCACTAATGAAATGTATTGACCGTGTGGAAATGTTTGTTCAATTGTTCGTTCATGCCTGTTCTGTATGACAAACCCGAGAACGGATAATAATCAAGAAATGACTCATGCTTAGCGTGAGTCTGAAATTACGGATGCACGCGGCAAGTTTGGAGGGCACGAGAGAACGTACCGTAAGTGTAAGCGATAGTGTTAATTTCATTAAAACAATTAACACTAACTCTGCGCAGACACAAGTTTTCGTTTCTTCAGCCCTGGATTGGAAAGTTGAGGACTTTTGGCCCTCTAATATTAGCTGGGAGCAACTGCAGCTTCACGAGTGCCCTCTCAACTTTCCAAGTGCATCCATAACTCCATAGATGCATAGCTAAAGCATGGGTCATTTATTTTATAACATAGCTGGAAAATGTTTTCCATTGCTTTCTCCGTAAGTGTTATCAACCAAACTTAGTACGGCTGCTGTTGACCGGCTGAGTTGTCTAGAAAAGTTCGGAAGGTCGTCTTCAACCTCGGCTCGTCGTCTTTGGCTACTTTTATTGCTGTTGCTGTAGCTAGATGCTCTGGTGTGTGTATGTTGAGTTATGGTGCACCCCCTCACCAAACGAAAAGCGCGCGTAAATTTGCCAGCTATGTTAGTAATTGTAATAGAACTGAGTAGAGTCCAGTTAGGTGTGGTACTGACGTCTCGCGAAGGAAGCTCAGTTACCGCGCGTGAGTGGATACCGATTTTTGACAAAAAATGTCATATTTTCAGTAACCAATAGTCTAATATCAAATCCCACCAGGTGGCGTATGTTTTGAATAGTAACGCAAATTCTAACTTGATCAGCCTGTGAATGCTTTTTTAGAACAAGCTAAGACGGTTTTTACCTTATTCGTACACATTTTCGCGTTTACTTAGTTTCGCGATTTTTCATATTGTGTATTTCGCGAATAATAAGTTTCGCGATTTCAGGAAAATGATGTATCAAAAACGTATTTAATTTCGTGATTTTGTCATTTGGTTGTGTCTCACATTCACAAAATGGAATTTTTACAAGATACCTGGACAAAATAAGAAGAAATCACATCTTTCTTGCTGTGCAGATCGAAAAAAGTTCTGGATTATGACATAAAAAGAGCAGGTACCTGAATAACAAGGCGTTAACTCGTTATTGCATGGAATACTGCATTTATAACATAAACGAAACAGAACAGCATTATATTTAGCGAGTATCAATTTTCGCGAGTACGTGAATTTTCGCGAGTATTAAATTTCGCGATTTTTTGAACGAATAAGGTAGTTGTAGTTTCCAAAATAGAGCGTAGCCAAGCCAACGAAAGACCACACTGCAGGCATCCCGCTTTTGCAAGTCAACACATGATAGAGCCAAATATATATGTCTCACAAAACTTCCATCGAACCGGTATTTATTTATTTATTCATCCATTCTTAAATTACCAGTAAAAATGTCCATGCACTAGTGTACACTGCATGCTGCGCGCGCTGCTCCAATCTGTTCGTTTGTGTATAACACGTCCCACACGATGACAGCCGGCTAGTGCTGTGCTTCCGAGTTTTAAAATTTGTTCAGTGTTGGAATCTAAATTGATACTTATAATAATAATAATATTTATTATTATTTTTTTGCTCAAATTCTATAAAATTCTCAAACGCGCATTACAATATTTCGGCAATCCTCACTTATGATACTGAATAACAACTTCAACTTCTTTAGAACTTGTCCAATCTCATTTTTTAAATCCCAGACTTCGAAATAAAGCTGGAAATCGTGAAATAGTATTTTTCCAGGAGCTCAGTCACAGCTCTGTATGAAAACGCCAACCAAATGCAAGCACATTTTTACCCACAAATCACAATGCATCGAGAGTACTGACCCCGCCTCCTTTGGGTTTGCTAGATGCTATGTTTGATTAGCCAATCAGAGTGCACGATAAGAACTATTCTGAAAACATATATCATGTAAAAACGCATTTGAACATTTATATGAAATCCGCGCTATATAAATTTTCATAAAAAGGATATTTATTAAATTATTTATTATTATATTCGCTACTTTGGTATATACCAAAATCTTTATTTTCATTTAATTACAGATGTTATACAGAAATCAATACAGTAATAAAACTAATACCATGTTTGTATGGGGGTCACTTAATCAGGTGACCAGGGCCAGGATGGATATTTTAAATTCGTATATGCACGCACACACAAATAAAGTCACATAGGCCCGTTTCAAACGGTCGAATTTCTGCCGCGTCGAATTCAATTGAAACAAAAGATTTTCCGCTTGATTGGTGAGGAACCTTTGATTCAATTGAATTCGACGCATGAAAAGTTCGACGTTTGAAACGGGCCTTATAGAGAAAAAGAAGGGGAAATAGAGAAAAGAAGGGAAACAAAATACACAATACTAAAATACCTATTCGTCCTTAATTTGGGCCACCCCCTTTTTCCAAGCCATTGCAAGCTTGCGCATATTATACATAAAGCATATAGACTATGAGAAGTCCACATGTATAAAGATGGCAGACGGGCAGGCGCATGCACGAAATAGCCCAAGGGCTAGGGCTAGGGACTATCGACTACTCCGCGTAGTCTAGCTTTCGCACCGCAATTTTTAGATTGATTTGGGCTTTTCTAAAACTTAGCGTACATAATTACTTTCTTTCTATGTCAGTATCAACAAAGGTTGGTATTTTTGTTGTTGGGTTCATGATCAGTTTGCAGCAAACGGACATATAAGTTAGTATATTAGTCTATATCTTAAAAATAATATAGAAACTTTTGGATGATATTATTATTAAAGCGTGCACTTGAAATTAAAACATTGGACCATGTCTTGGGGTACTGGAGCCTAAATAATTGTTCGTCTTTCGCAAACAAAATTACCTTGACGTGTACTGCAAATGCCTTCCAAATTAAAGATGGATTTTTAGGGGTGAATAGGGAATCTATGCAGCAAATCAGAGACAACGTGCAATGCCTGCCATCGTGGAAATGTGATATTGGACACCTAAAAAGGCGGCATGGTTGGTTGATTTAGAAATCACTTTAGGATAATTATTAAGTAGATAGTTAGGAATTACAAATATTCTGAATATAAATAGAATGGTTGATTATCACAGTAGATCGGCCTATATTATTAAGATGAAGCCCTCGATTGCTGATTTGTTAATCGCTGTGTGGGCAAGCTGCAAGTACGTGTTTAGCAGTGCTCTTCCTCGGCTTAAATCTACCATGAATCAGCATTACAAAGAGCAAAGCGATCGAGAAATCGGCGAGATAGCGAAATATCTGTGTTCCAAATACATCGAAGATCGATTTAATCGCTCAGGGCTCTGCCTTTATAAACCAAAGAGCATCAGAGAACGCCAGGAAAAATTTGAAGCAACCAGCTCTCAAGAAGTTCTTGATACTCTCTGTGAAGTCGGCGAACTTTTAGAGAAGTCATACCCAATCTTGTTCAACAACGTAGTCGGGCAACTGAACTTTAGATTAAGCTTGGAACTGGTCGTGTGTGATGTGTTTCTACGTGTATGTGACCAGATAATTGGGTCCGGCATCAACTGGGGTAGAATTGTTGCTTTGCATGCATTTGCTGGCGCTCTGGCCTTGGATTGTACAAAATACGGAGATGCGCGCCTTGTGAAGCTTATTTCAAAATGGATGGCACGATTTACAAGTTCGCGGCTGAGTCCGTGGATAAGACAACATGGCGGCTGGGTAAGGTTACCGTCGTTCAATATTTGTAGTCTTTGTCGGTAGCTTTTCTCTGTTCTTGTACAGTGTGGTTTATTGTAGTTTGCATGTTAAAGTACAGTGTGGTTTATTGTAGTTTGCATGTTAAGCTATGTTAATTCCTTTTTAATCTGTTTCTCTCGCCAATGCTCAGTGGCCAATAAGATAATAATCACAATATAGACAATATATTGGTCCTTCGAAAAGGCATCACCTTTCCCATGTAAATTATAGCTTGTTTTCGTTATTTGTAATAACTCCAAATTTAGAAATTCTTCTATGATACTCCGTGCATTTGAATTTCTAATAATTTTAGTTTAGAAAGTAGGGTTTGAAGTGCTTTTGTTTGAACAAGAATTAAGATTAAAGTGTCTACCCTTGGTGTCTACCTGTCAGTTTGGTTTATATTTGTCTATATTTATGTACATAGTACTGGTACAACTCTTGAAAAGCTAATTTTTCTTCTGTGTAGTGTAATTTTGTAATTTGTTATCAGTTTATTCCGTGTTTTAACGACACATCCGAAGGTCATCCCAGCCGTTGAAAAGTAGATTTTGTCTTACAGCTGTGGCACTCATTTTAGATTTGAAAAGAAGAGATATGTCTTAGCGGCATAAATGTAAAAATATTTTTTTAATTTATGGCATTATTATAATATAATGGTCGACAATCTGTTAGTATCATTAGTATTAGAATCTTTGACATGACAAGCTAGCTAAGGAACGACTGTTGTTTGTCATATTTTAAATAGAACAATGAGTCAAATCACCGTGAAAATGAAAACAAAATAGAAAACAAATTAACTAACATGTTTTTTAACATTCATTGTTATTATTTTCAAAATCGCAACGATGAGAACAGTGAGAACCATTAATTTTAATTCTCTTACCAGAGGTAATTTCTGAGATGAATAACGTTTTCTTTCTTTGCTAAGGTAAAGAAAGTCAGATAGTCATGCAAGATATTTGAACAAATATATCAGGTTTGCCGGCACGCTCTTGATTCTACCCAGGCCGTTAAAAATTGTAAACAGGATGTTTGCGATATGTGCGATACGGTTTCTCTTTTAGTCTTTTACTTTATATGTATAGAGCTTTGTAGCTTTCTCTCCAACACCACAACTGTTTCAGTAGTTTGTAAGTCTGTGAGTCCTTTTTTCTATTTGGACTAATTTTCTTATTGAATCAACAGCCATATTTGTGGGTATTACACACTATAAACTTACAAGCATAAATGATAAACTACATACAAAAAGAAAGTACCATATTAAAAAAGCGAGCCAGGTGATAAAATTGAGGATTTGAGGTCAGTTACAATATGGAAGCACACTAAAAAAGTAAAACCAGGAGTCAGAGAAGTCTAGGTGCTAAAATATCCGTCAGGTTATAGGCACAAATTAGCCTGCGTGCAGCCGGCCGTGTCCGGTATCACATAACGGTTATGGGGGGGGGGGGGGGGGGGGGTTTAGGGGGTAGGTAACGCAGGCGAGTACAAATGGCAGATCCCCGAATT
>JANVCJ010013232.1:0-14309 GCA_026413505.1 Epizoanthus ramosus | reverse complement strand
ACCCAGCCCGCCCCCCACCACCACCCCCCCCCCCCCCCCACCCCCCCCCCCCCCCCCCCCCCCCCCCCCCCCCGGGCCCCGCCCCCCCCCCCCCCGAGAGGGGAAGTGGATGTACGATGTACATTTTATTTATTCCAACAGTGTTAGACTGTAGCTAAGGGAGAGGGGACTAGACTGTGGGCAGTTTCTAAAGCTAAAATGGGGAATGCAGGTGATAGGTTTCTGTAAGACTGAAGTGGATTGCAGAACGGAATTTGAAGGAACAATAAAAAAACCGAAGCGAAAGTAACTGGAGGAGAGCGAGTTGGTTGTCAAGAAAAACAGAGACCCGTTCTAATAATTTGCAATACTTATATCATACGTTTAAACCTTTGGCGCATTTCAACTTATTATAATGTCAACAGAGAACACAGTGGTGTGGGTAACGACGCCATCATTTTCAAAGTTAGCATGACGTCACGAAAATAATCTTGAAAGTAATTCGTGCACGTTACAGAACTCGTCAATTATATTGTTTTGTTTATCCACAAGTTTTTCCTATCGATTGACCGCCCAATAGTGTGGAATGATACTGATCTGCAAGATGTGTTTGAGGTTTCTTTATTATTGTACATGATTTTTTGTTTCAGGAAATCACTTCTCATTGTATCTTAAAAACGCGTGTGAAATGTCTGTAGTATTCTCTTTGGTTTCTCTTCCTACTGGAGAAGAGATTTATAAGACACTTGGAAATCCAAGTTTCCGTTTATATATGAGGAATGATGGCGTCTTCAATCTCTTGTCAGTTTGCACAGCAAAACATTTCTATACAATTATAAGCGCCTTGACTAAATACTAATGCATACAAGTTTACAACCGGGCCGTGATTGCCTTAGACACCAACTCTGTTTTCTCATCTACTTCCGTCGCGCGTAACGAGTTTTCACTTGTATGATATTTAATGGGATAATGTAACCATCGTCAGTTGCTGTTTTAGCAGCTGTTGTGTGTTTTATTTGTAGTTGTTGCGTCGCCCGTTTAGCTTAGCAGCACAACTTGCTGTAGTACTTGATTTTAGGGTGACTTAATAAAGCTTTAGATCCCGGAGGCTACATCTTTTTCATTTGTTAGAGGGGGTGGGGAGGGGGGGGGCTGCCCTGTACCGCTCGAAAGAAAGCCATGATTGGCCCAATAACACTGGATACGGTACCCCTGACCACAATGGACGGCACAGAATATTGGGAGCAAGCCCGTGGAGATGAGTAGTTGTGGATATATCGACCGATAGCGATATACACGAACGGACACTGACGTGAAGAATTGTGTTACTGTGCACCAGACCACTGAATAACCATTGACACAAAATTTGTATTTCCAATTTGAATTTGACTTTTGGATTGCGATACGGCCGCGGAAAGGGGCGCCATTTTGTCTAGTGTTATGCGATATTCTTGGTATTATTAACCAATCAGAGCGCGCGGTGAGCACTATTCGCTATTCCCCAAGTGAAAGTGAGTTGTGCCTCCGGTGAATAGCCATCACTAGGCCGACACAGAGAGGCCTGAATAATTGTTTTGGTTTATACCAAACAGGTGAATAACCGTTAACACAAACTGTTGCTTCCAATATTTTATTTCAAATTTCTGCTTGCGATGCGGTCGCGAAACGGGACGCCACCTTGTCTAGTGTCATGCATGTGTGCCCGGACGTCAATTGCACACTTGGCCAGTTTGGGCCAGTTTGGGCCAGTTTGGTATACCAGGCAAATATAGCAAACCCCAACCACAGCGGACGGTCCTTTTATTGTTTCAAAGTGTACATTAATGTTTAGAAAATTTATTTCAAATGTAGTTTACTAGTTATCCTAAATGAGCTGTGGTCACCAAGTTGTAGTTTTCTTAGATGCTACGTGACACTGACAGATAAGAACAACAACAAACCTTTATTTCCACTTTAGGTGCAAATACAATAATTTAACGGCTGAAAGAGAGAATTTAAACTAATTTACAGTTGTTGGACACTCGAAATTCGATATCGTCAATATGCTTGTCGAGTTCGCCAAACTTTTCTTCCCAGGAGTTAATTGTCTCAATAACAGAGTCGATCTTGGCGTTGAGTGGTTTCAGGTTCTTGTCGAGGATCGACTCAAGAACTTCACGAGTCAGATCACTTTTTGACATTGTGATCGAAATAAAAATGTAGTGATCGTAAACGTACAAGTACAGCATAGAATAGAATAATGAAGCAATGCATACGAGTGTCGATGACTAACAAATGTAAGCATTTTCCAAGATTTTGACCAGATTTTGACGAGAGCGGGAAACGACCTCCATCTTCCCCATACATACTCGGCGATAAGTGGGAATTGCCGCAATCGAAACCTGAAGGGTTGAAGGTCGGTTGGCACTTATTCTCCCATCTTGTTGTAACTGAGCGGCGCAAGTAGGACTATAAATACCGCCATGTAAACCCGGCATGTAAACAACCGTGTCATCCGCAAATAAGCGCACTTGCAACTGGAGCCCGTCGGGTAGATCATTGATATAGGCCAGGCACAAGACTGGCCCGATTACGGACCCCTGGGGAACGCCATTAGTCACATGTTCCCAGGATGATGTTACTCCATTGCACATGCACAACTCTGTTGACGGTCTGTCAGGCAAAAATTATTTTTTTCTTCCATCTGAAACTAAGACCCAAGTAAGCAGTAGAACTGACTGACAAGACCTTTATTCAGCAAAGCTTCCTACCGAGAACAATGCAACAATTTGCCGGCGGCCGTGGCAGCAGCACCCTCCAGTCTTGAAGCCTTCAAGAGCGGTGTTGCTGCTATCAGTGCCCATTAAAGACCTTGGCACTGACTGCTGACCAGGCACATAAGCCTCTTTTAGAGGGCGTGCATTTCCAGGTAGATGTCGATGTAGATTTGTGGCAGGAAGCGACTCTATTACTACTCCCCTGGATTGAATGCCTTGTTACGCACTGTGAAAATGAATGTCTTGCCCAAGGACATTGCGAAGTAACATCACTGCACCCGGAGCAGCAGCCAGGTTGCAATCCTCAACCTGTGGGCCTTCAGTTTTCCTGCGAAGCAAGCGCAAAAGCGAGGGGAGTGGAGGGGTGAGGAGAGAAGAATGGAAAAATACAAGAGAAAAAAAAGAAGGGGGACCCTCAGTCCTCGCTCGGTTTTTTCCTTTCTTTGAACATATCAGTAGCTAATAGATTTCCAGCTAAAATTTCATATTTAAGCGCGGGAGCGAAACAATTTGAACAACCGACTCTGAAAACGTATCTTCGACTTCGTAAACCACAGAGTTGACCTCAAACTGAAAGCCATCCATATTCATGAAGTTCGGGTTCCTCCCTGTTTGACCGTTTCTCCCTGTTTCTATAGTAATTTGTATGCGTTAACGATGTTATTTAGTTACTGGCAGTATGACATTTAATTTGATCGATGAAAGATTCGCTTCCACCATCTACTCGCGACCTCACCTCACTGGAACTGCAATCACTTCCTCGTCTTCCAAGGGCAATGAACCTCAAAAATGAAATTTACTGATCCTCTAAGCCAGAGCAAATTTCAGTGTTTGTTGGTTTCTGTTGTTTCGTTTTCGATCTAGATCTCGATCAGTTTTAAAGTAGCATAAATGCCATAACGCATATGTTTACTGACTTTTTCCAACGCCTTTCATAAAAAAAGACACATCACCCCGCCAGCACACCATCTATTTGGGGACACCATAAGGTATGATACATGAAGTAATTGATGAAATGAAATCTGGAACCTGACGGAAGTAAACTTATTTTACATCAAGGATAGAAGGTAGATTCACTAATATTTACTGCTTTTGAATCAGTGCAGATTCTCCGAAACTGAAGTTTCTGTTATTTCAGGAAACATTCCCTTCGAGCAAGTTGGAAACTTTTCGAATGGTGAAATCAGCGCGTGTACGGAGCGGGGACCAACTCCATACTGTCTTGGTAAGTAAGCCATTGTTGATTGTAGCTGTAGCGGATTGACATGATTACTGGCGCCATAAGCAGTGTGGTCTAACAAGTCTATTGATTGATTATCCGCTTTTGAATGCTTGTATTGATGTAAGTACGGTTTAAAAACAGTACACAACGTATTGTACAACACACGGGTGCGACCAGTACAAGAATATTTGACAATATATAAACCGCTACAACTACAAGAGCCTGAATTGTGTCAAATTTGTAGAAAATGAAATTTGACATATTTCGTTGTTTGCTAAATCTTAAATACCCGATTTCTGTTTTTATCAATGTAGGTTAATAATAAGGAAACTAGTAGCGCTTTGTACTGTTACAGTGATTTATACAAGTCCGATAAAGTGAACTCAATTTCAAACAAGACGTTTGATGTACATATAATGATATGATAATTCGTAATATAATTTTAAATAGTCTTTCTGTTTTCGTGATCGAAAGACTCAGCTAACATTTCGTGTGGCATTCCTAAACTTGTTTAGCATGATTTAACTTTGGCTCTGTCTGTGGACTAACCAATCTTGTTGAACTATTAAATTAATATTTCGTTTTATTAAAGTTCAAAAAAGGTTATGGGTTTGAAAATATAAAATATTGAATATATGACTGAAGGGTATTCTGGGAAGTCAATAACCTGGCTTATTTACTTTTACAGAACATTTTAGATTTAAACAGTCGTCAATTATGGGGTCTACTATTTGTCTAATGAAGAAACTGAGAAGAAATTGAGAAATTCATACAACATACACAGGCCTGTACCCAGGTTTTTTCTGGGGGAGTGCGACCCTGGAAAATTTTGAAAATCAGGTGGTCAAAAATGCTTTTCCTGCATTTTAGAAATGGTTGGAAAGAAACCCTGAAAGTACTATTTGCTGCATAATGCATGTTTTGGTGAAAAGTAAACAAAATATTGTCTGAGGTGGACCATTTCGGACCTTTGGGAGGGGTGCATACACACCCATCGCACCCCCCCTGAGTACGGGCCTGATACATGCAAAATGGCTTCCTCAAATACCCCTTGGGTATCAAGAAGTACCTCTGAATAAACAGGGGATGCGGAGCATATTTTTGATTGGGGAGGCTAGTTCGCTCGAAGCATGTGCTTAACAAGTGCCAAAGGCATAAGATATATTTAGGGGGGTCTGGGGGGCATGCTCCCCTGGGAAATTTTTAAATTTTGAGCTTCTGAAATGGCTGGAAGTGCGTCTAATCTTAACGATCCTGATAAAATAGCATTTCATTTTTATTTCCATTTGTTATTTTTTTTACGTACAGCAAAATTATTGGGGGGGAGGGGGGAGGCTCTGCGGTCCCAGCTGATAAAGATTTGATGTTCACTTAACTACCTTGTGTTGACCAGGCATTTGACTAAACTAGTATAAATGACCACTGACAAGACATAATGCATTCACTATCCAATTTGTCATCATTTTAGTTGGTTATAAGCCAATCAAAATGTCACCTTAAAATCATGCTCAATCATGAATGTACATAATTTATGCCATGACATTGTCATGCTACAAACCATGTCATGCTCCGGATTACTACTGACAGCTTTAGGACTGTGAAGCTTAACACTGAAGCTTGAAAAGAAAGTCGATGAATGCTTGATTTTGTTTTAGTGCCTTTCAGATCAATTGATGGTTTGCATGTGACGTCATGCCATGTTGGTGGACAATAACAATAGAATTATAATTATATTGTATTGTTCTGTCCACCAACATAACCGCCATGCCCTTTGTCATTTGAGTCTCTGGGGATTGAGTGAAAACCATCAATAACAATATACATTTATTCACCTCAGATTAAAATAATATTATATAATTTTGGGTAGTTAAGACATAGATAGATGCTGATTACCTGGAATAACCAGTGGGGCTATACGAGCCATGACAAGCCAGGGAACCAGAACTCTGTTCTTTATTGTTTGTTATTTATTATTAATTACTCTATTATTTATTAATATTTGACTCTGCCTTCGGCATTATCAGTAAGTAACCGATCATTTGCCACTGACAGATCATGAACTTTTCTTCAACTTCATCCAATAATTGTTAATTGTGCATGATATATGAAATGGTCGTTGCTGCTAAGTGTTGCAGAATACATGCAAATCATGGAAAATATAGTTAATAAATAAATGTAATATTATTAAGTATATATATTAAATTATTCAGTTTTCCTTTGAAAACTTCAATTATGGCTTTTGAGATCCCTCACAATTTCAAATAAACCTCAGTCTCCTTGTTTGTTGAACAATAACGTTTCTTACTCTGTCTTAATCACATGGAATGTTTTTCATGCTTAAAGCCTTAAATTGAAAATTTATATTTTAATAAAGGAGGCAATGGGAAAGGCATAATCCTAGTTCATGTACCAATTATATACCAAACTCATTTTGGACTAGTTATCTTCATGTATCGCACACATTTATTTTGGGCCAAATCATGCATCACAGTTTCCATCCAGCTATATAATTATGGACAATGAATGATGATGTCATCAACCAGACCTTTCTCTGTTGAGCAAAAGCTGTTTCTGTGATTATATCCTGGTATATATTATAATTATACTGAATTATAATGAATACTGAATTATACTGAATTGTTAACACTACAGCTGCCCCCACTTTGAAATATTATGACAGTTTTATTTGCGATTGATATCATTATTTACAATACTCATTTGATATAGAAGTAGAAATATAACTAATAATAGTAAATAATAATAATAAAGATGAAATCCAACAAGTAGTGTAAATAATCAAATGTTTCTTTATTTGTTATCTTATAAACTAAGATTTCTATGTGCTATTTATAGTTATAAATTTCATTGAATAAGTATAAACTTTTGCTTAAACAGATAGTCAAACTACAATAATGAACTCTATAGTCTGTTACTCTGTTTAAAAATCTTTGTATGGTTTCGATATGGTATCAACAATTAAGCTTTGCGATTACTGTGTGGCTTCTCCGCTCAGCTCAGGTCAGTTCTATAAATGAATGAAATTCAGTTATCTGCCAGTACTAGCTTTATTTCTGATAATAACTACATTGGAGATTGTGTATTACAAATCAAGTCGTGGGTTTTGATCGAGTCTGTCGATCGCAAGTGGGATGCTGATTTGGAGGTGATCTTACAAATCAAGTTCGTGGGCTTTGATCAAATCTGTCGATCATTAGTGGGATGCAGATTTGTGTCTGACAAATCAAGTTTTTGATTGAGTCTGTCGTAGTGTTGATCGGTGTTCTGACAAAATAATAAAATAATGAAGTTTGAAAATAATGCAAAGTTACTCACCTCGAAACGCAGAACTTCCAAACACAGTCGTGCAATAATTACCCGATTACCTCGCTCTGTCGAAGTCGAGATTTAATCCGGCATACAAACTATAGGCATACCAAAAAGCACTCGGAAAAAAACCTACATATTTACATGGGGACTTCAAGAATGCCTCCTCGGGTTTTGGCCTCTGGGTCAAAACCCTGTGGGGGCAATTACAGTTCAACTACAGAAACTGGGGTCACTTGGAGTTATCTGGCATAAAGAAATAAACCATAAAACAATCCATTGAAAATGAGCAATTCCCACAGTTTGCCTGGAATAAAAACTGCAAACTTTGTGTTGTGATTGGCTGTTTTTCCCAAGTGACCCAGTTTCTGTGTGTAGTTGTACTACAAAAGAAGCCCAGTTCATAATCTGAGGCTTTGATTCACTTATTTTACTGTTCAGTGCTGCCTATTCCTGCATTTCAATATGTACACAGAAACAACCTATAACATTCAATATCTAGTAAACTAAAATGCCCAAGAATGACAAGAATTATTTAGAGTGTAAAATAACTCTAACATATGTGATGTTAATTTTGTTTTATTATGCATGACCTAAGATGTTAGACAATATATCCACTGTCATGAAGAGTAATCTTTAAATATTGCTCAGATGGTTTAAGATGGTTCATTCGAATCCCCCCTCCTTCTGCCTCACCCTTGATATGGACTCTGTAGGGTTAGGGTTAGGGTTAGGGTTGTAAGTAATATTTATTTGTGCTGCTTTTTGTTATCATTTTATTTTTTATTTTTTCTGTTTTGCCTTAGCCTTATTGTCAACCCTATTAACTAAATAGTACTTGTAGTTGCTCAGCTCGATTAGCATTTTAGTTATTTCTAAGTAACCTTTACCTGAATCTGTCACTATTTTTGTAATTGAATTCGTAAATCACTGAATGATATATACATGGTAAAAAAATCTCTGTTGTAAGTTGTAAAATTACCAGTCAGTATATAGTCAACAGCTTTTGTCAGTAAGTATCAATTATATATGTCATGTGACCTTGAAAATGATAAATCACAATCTTAAGCTGGTTGCCATGGCAATCATAGTTTATAATAATTAATCACCAGTTCGTGATGAAACTAATTTTAAGCTTCTGGTATTCTACTTTTAAAAAATAATTCTATGCATTCAGTAATTCTAACAAATGAAATCTAATTAGTAATGCTAATGGTATTGTACTTGTAGACCTTTGTATTAAAGCACTTTCCACCTAAAATTATATATTCATTGTATTAATTACAGGGTCATTGGGAGATTGAACTGAAAGCATTAATTTAGTTATTTTAACAATATGTTTGAAACAGTAATATATAATCACAAAATAATTCTTTTATTAACATGTATATTGACATATTTTGATTTATTTAGTTCACAACAGTAGAATTTTATAGTGTTGTAAAACAGAAAAAACAGAGTTGATTACAAAGATAGATAGTGGTGAGGAAATGTAAAATGAAACCATCAGGCTTATGATAGTCTTGGCTTCCTCTCTAGTTTACGTGATTTGTCTAATGAGAGTTGCTTATTCAAACTGCACTAAATTCAAGTCACACTGATTTATTTCTGATTTAGAAAATATTTCTTTAAATAATATATGGGGATTCCTATATTTTTCTACATCAAACCATCAAGTGTAACTGGTCAGTAAATACATGTCAATAAAATAATTAGTTAGTGATTGTATTGCTGTTTCAAAACATATTGTTAAAATAATCAGTTCAATCTCCCAAACTTTATATTTTGTTCTTGTTTGTTAGAATTACTGAATCTGGTGCTTAGAATTCTTTCTTTAAAAGTAGAATATCAGAAGCTTAAAATTAGATTCACCACAAACTGGAAATTAATTATAAATTATGATTGTCATAAATTCCCTGGAATTTGTTTTTCCAACTTTAGGACTCTTGAAATGGCTGCAGACGTATCGAAAAGTATCAATCGTGTTGGTAGTTATTAATTTATATGGCCCAGAAGCACTCAGTTTTAGTTCTTACTGAAATATTTTGCTTGAATTACATTAAATTTCGAGTGTTTTTTTGAAAGTACACAAACAAGGGGGTAGGGGGGAGGTGGGGTTCTCCATCTTAATTCCAACATCATATTACCTTAAATTGTGTCTTACATATTTGTTAACAAATTTCAAGAGTTTTGGAGATTTGAAAATAAAGGAAATACACAAGTTTTCGCTTATTTCGGATTCAGTGGCTGCACGTGGCTATATTATTATTAATGACTTTACAGTACTGCCTGCCCACGGCGCCGGAATGAAAATACAAATAACTCAAAATAACAGTTTTTGTACTGTACATTGTTTACACTGATTCTCTGAATTATTATTTGTGAAAGAAGAACTCCTGCTCTTGACAGTCAGTGAAAAGTTAAATTCACCAAAAATAACGGATCAAAACTTCACTTGTGACATGGACTTGTAGATCAATCTTTCTAAATGAACTTCAAATGAAAGCCGCTCTAGTGTGTGTGTTTTATTTTCACTTCCTTCGGTTTCCCGTGTTTTTGGTAAATTTCAGGCTCAATTTTTATTTTAGTTTGGTTTGCCCAAAAAGTGGACGGTTTGGACCTTTAAAGCATATAGTTAGTGTGAATTAATGGTCCATACTCCCTTCATAATATATAGTATTCCAAAACCTAGAGTACAAGTTCGTTTAATACGAAAATAGAACCTGTGTAAACTGTCATTTCTGTTAGGAGTCATGCGTCTTGTGGCGTTCTTTTTTATCTGGATATCTTCAGTTCCCCCGCCTCCTCCCCCCTGAATCCCCACACATTCACCCCGAAGTAACTACGTAAAAAACACGTTATAGATAGGCGTTCGGTTTCAAATAACAAATTAAGTTGCAACAAACAGCAACGAGACAAAACGGTATTGAAGACGACGTGACTGTGTGTGTGTGTGAAAGCGTGTGTGTATGTGTGTGTATGTGCATGTGTGTGTATGTGTATGTGTATGTGTATGTGTGCGTGTGCGTGTGCGTGTGCGTGTGCGCGCGTGTGCGTGTGCGTGTGCGTGTGCGTGTGCGTGTGCGCGCGTGTGCGTGTGCGTGTGCGTGCGTGCGTGTGTATGTGTGTGCATATGTACTGTACATGCATGTGTGCCTGTGTGTGTGTGTGTGTGTGTGTGTGTGTGTGTGTGTGTGTGTGTGTGTGCATGCATGTCGGTGTGTGTACATGTGTGTACAAGGGTCGTTTTTTCTTATAAAACCCTAAGCCTGTTAAGAATTATCTTTGCGTATTTCCAGCTGGACTTAAAATTGGATTTGACCACAAAGACACACAACGTCTAGAAATTGGGAAGCAAGGCCAACTGACGTGCAAGTTTATTGGCAGACCTGCGTCGATCACGTGGAGTAAAGATGGTGTTTCAAAATTACCGCC
Source organism: Epizoanthus ramosus (assembly GCA_026413505.1). NCBI lineage: Eukaryota > Metazoa > Cnidaria > Anthozoa > Zoantharia > Epizoanthidae > Epizoanthus > Epizoanthus ramosus. Next base: position 3,593 of record JANVCJ010013232.1, on the reverse strand, counting down.
TTACACAACAGCAAGTGGAGACAGGTTGCAGTTTACAAGGGTTCAGGCGCAAGATGCCGGAGTATACCGCTGTGCCGCTTCTGACGGGGTGAGAAGTATCACTGCCACTGTTAAGGCAGAAATAGTTGGTAAGTTAACTAACTGATGTTAACCCCGCTGTCTGGATATGTATAGCGCCGAGGTATCACTGATAATGGATAATTTCTCGTTTGTTATAGACTCGCCTAAACCAACTTCCTCGCCTTCCCCGCCTTCCTCACTGCCTCCTCACTGCCAGCTACCTGAACAAGTTGGAAGCTGTTCGCGGTCAATAGCGAGATGGCGTTATGACGCCTCAAATGGAGCTTGCCGCCGCTTTCAGTACAGTGGTTGCGGAGGAAATGAGAACAACTTCGAAAGCGAGGAAGAGTGCCGGAAAGAATGTAAAGGTAGGTTTATCTTACGGCACCGGGTCATTGTTACGGTAGATAGGAAACCATTGCACATGAATGAATATGTAAATAAATATTACTTCATTTATTAAATCAAGTCATTGTTTCACGAGCATTTATTGTTGGTTCTACACTTTTTATTCTATAGTGGTACTGATCCTTTAAACAAGTTGATGTTTCTTTGTTAATTGTACAATGTTAAAAGCAAGAGAATTACGGGTGGATCTTGCAGCAGTTTCAGAGCTTGTCGTGTAAAAAGTAGGGCGATAAAGTGTATTGGTAATATAATATTAAAAATAACAGTATATGCCAATTTTGATAGTCACAAAATATTAATAAGACTTCTTTAAAAACACTACAACCCCTTGTTATATTGATGGTAAAATGTAGAAATCAAAGAAATCGATTTAAGCTGTAGCTCTCGGATGCTTCAGTTTCTCTACTGATTCCCCACTGAACAATTACAATATTTCAGCTGGTATCAGTGCGATGCAGTGTCCCTCAGTAGAACCGCCCAACTCCTGCCCGCCAGAAGCTTCCAATGCATGTCAAGACAATCGGGACTGCCAGCCTGGTCTAAAGTGCTGTTCCGACGGTTGTGTAATGACCTGCCAAAACCCCGTTAAACCAGGTAAGCCTTGGGTAGTGACTTCAAATCTTGGGTTTCCTTATTCAGTTCGTTTCTACAAAAGGCCGTCAGGGTGGCTATTGGCATTTCAGAGCCCACATTCCTTTAGTCTGCTGTGTGGAACGAAGTTTTCTGAAGCAACGCATTCTGCGGATTTACGATCTATCAGTGCTCAGTCCATATATTGCGGCCTTTCTTTGGTACGCGGGCGTGAACGCATTCCTTGACGGAAGTAATCCTGGAACGAAAACTCTTTTAAGGGGAAAACAAACGAGCAAGGCCAGTCTCTCCGCTCGGCTCATTTTATACAACATTTTCAATATCCACCATATGGGGTCATGGATAGACCAAAAATGTAAACGTCACAAAACAACACTTTAGTGTCTGCGGTATTCCCCCTTGCTCTCCCTTATCATAACAATTAAAAATGCTGGATTTGAAAAATGGAATTTCGCATTTTGAAAATATATTCGAACAAAATTTAAGCCATAGAAATGTGGTTACGGTATCATATTCTATGAATTGCTAATTTGTGTATTTGCTATAGGAAAACTCGGCAGTTGTCCCCCAAAACCTCAGGATGGTTCTACCTTCTGCGCTCCGGACAACAAACCCGAGTGTAATGAAGACCGTGATTGTCTGGGTAATCGTAAGTGCTGCATGTGGAGCTGTGGAAAGGTTTGCGTTGAACCTGAACGTGGACTAAGTAAGTAGTGCTATTTATCATCTTCTGCCGAAAATTTCGTTTGTTTGCTAAATTGTTACCACATTGCAGAGAGCCCCGAAAGCTGCATGCTAATGCCCTCCCTATGTATTAACTGTAGAAGTGAGGCAGCGGAAATCTATAGCTGTTATTTGAGAAATTTGTCCTTCTGTTTGTTTTGAGAAATTTGTCCTTCTGTGTGGTCACTCGCTCGATCGTAGCTCTATTTCTGTTGAGATATTTGCTAAGACAGTTGCTCGATCGTACATAATTGCTGTTACGCTATTTCTTTGAGATATTAGTCCTTCGTTTCTGTGTTTGTGTCGCTTTCTTGGGATTTTTGTCTGCCGGGAAGGATTATTGTCCACGGACTCGCTCGGTCAGGACTGGTTACGAGTTGCGCACACACGGGGCTCTGGGTAAACCAAGTTCACTTTAGCGTCCTTTTTCGTTTTGACTTTGAGTAAGAAGGAGTTTGTTTCGGTTTATGTGGATTTGTTTTGAGTCTTTCACAAGTTCGTTCGTGCAGGGGCCTCAGTGAATTTTTCTTCCGTGGTACCTTTGGCTCTGTTCAAGGTAATTCGCGTAAAATTCATGGCAAGTTGCGTTACATTTGCAAGTATTCATCAGGGAACGGAAAGTTTTAGTGTGGAATCTCGTGGTCGACAATGCATGTTTATGATCCTCGCAAGTTTGATTTTCCACCACGCTGTAGTTCCTTTAAAATAAGTTTAACTAAATTATTGACCAAATTGTGTGAGCTAAATTGTGCGTCAAAATATTCTTCTTAATATAGCAATAACGATAGAACAATAAAAAATTGGGGTCACCAGATTCATTTCTTACTATTGCGTTTGAATGTCAGAAACAGAGTGCACTTGAGTTCAGTGCCATAGAAACGATGATTACACAAAGAGTGTAATATTTGATACGTTGAAGAGATATTCTATCATCACTTAATATCAACTGTAAGCGAACTGCCGTGATACTTTAGAATACCCGTCCTTAAATTTGATACTGTAGAAAAATGGGAAACAGCTGCGAGCCCCCTTAACTTTACATTTCAGTCGAGAAAGCATGGGCGCGTTTAAATGTCACTCTTTCCTTGGTCTCTCAGTTTAATTTTTAACTGAAATCTTTGTTTTGAATTTGTTCTGATTAGGACACTAACGCATTCCCGACCAAGATTTCCATAGCCAACCAGACTTAGATAGTAATAGATATGACATACATCGTACCCCTCAACGGGGCTCAAACTCATACCCAAGTTAAACTTTGCCATGTAATCAAGAACGTTATATTTAACACTTTGTTTTCCAACCTCTCAAATTTTCAGAGTCGTCCAGTACAAGATCCTGCCAAGCTTGCTTCTTGGGAATCGTTGCTCTGCTGTTGGTTAGTTTGCTGCATATTGGATTCCAGTGATACATGACTGCTTCTTTGTTCTTTTTCTTGCCTATTAATAATTTTGTTGTGTAATCAGGAGAAAGGCGTATGCTTTCTAACAGTAATTTGAGAGTTTCGTTGGTGCCATTTATAAGTTTCCATATTACTATTTTAAAGATAAGAAAATACCTTTACATACGTGTATTGAACTTTAGAAACTTTTTGAAACAGTTCATTATACTGTAGAATCCAGGTTTTAAGCTCCAGGCCTAACACATTGTAAAGTTTCCACAAGTCTGGTTCACAGTTAATAATTAACAAAGAACGCTTTTGGTCACGGAATGCTCAGGGAGTGCCTCGAGACGGGCACAAAACTTCGTTTCAAAAGGTAATATATATAAAACCAAATAAGAAACAACACAATACAGGTTAACTTATTTTTAAA